>JAVCKT010097350.1:0-11805 GCA_032273925.1 Rhynchotus rufescens | reverse complement strand
CAATGCCCTAACTCTGAGCTTTCCTTTGCACAGGTGAGTATATTTTTCTACATACTCATTCCAAAATTGTGAATGATAAGAAAGCATTTGAAGAAGTAGGAATTTCCCACTTTCTTTTTATCAGTGAGAGTAACAGATAATAGCCAACATCTGTAACTCTTCCTTGGTCACTTTTCAGACCATCTTATTTACCGAATAGAGGCCTAGTTTCTCACACTGCTTTTTATGGAGTGCAATTACATTCATATCATGAACCTTCATGTTGCTACAAGCTCTAAAAAGTGCTGTTGGGAAGGGACACCAGGAGTGCAGGGAACTGGAAAGATAACTGAAAGAAAGAGGAACTGGGTAGAGGGAGGACTAATTAACACGAAGGCAAGGTAAGGAGAATGATAGGCCTGCAAAGAGATTCAAAGGCTCTATTGTGATACAATGGGGTTAAAAAGCCAGGCACACTGAAGAATTTAGGGTAAAAAAATGAGGCAGTCAAGAAGTCTGTCTGTGGTGGCTATAACAGGGTTTCCTTTTGTCTGTGAGGTATTCCTCTACGAACACTGCATCAGTGTAAAAAGAAATAGGAAGCAGTGAAAGACAGGAAGAGAAAAGCAAACAAATGAAGAGGAAGTGTAACGAAAAGAAAATCGGCTTTTTTTTTGGCTGCTGTGATTTTCCTCTCTCTAAGTGTTGCTCTGCTACACTGCATGGGGTCAGCATATGTTGTTGGCATTAGGAAAACGTCCATACAGTTGTGAAGTGTGTGTAGCAGCCAGATTCCTGAGAGAGAGGAAGACTGGGAAAAGTGAAAGAGT
The DNA here is from genome assembly GCA_032273925.1 of Rhynchotus rufescens. Lineage (NCBI taxonomy): Eukaryota > Metazoa > Chordata > Aves > Tinamiformes > Tinamidae > Rhynchotus > Rhynchotus rufescens. Next base: position 10,996 of record JAVCKT010097350.1, on the reverse strand, counting down.
GAGCGAACAAAAGGAAATGGATATGACTTTCCTGAAGATAGTGTTATATACACTTGCTACACTTCCCCATGAAAATGGATCACTAGCCAGGTGCCTGTTCTGCAGTGACTTTAAAAGGGGGATAATTGAATGTAGAGTGAAAAAGCTGCATTTTTAATAGCATTCTGCCTTTTCTTGTAGCATCTAGTGAATTTTTTTAGCTCTTCTAAGAACACTGAGCCTATGAACACATTCTGCATTGTCAGAGATGGGTATCATAGTTCACTGCTTTTTGGAAAGATGTATATGCCTGTTACTTATAAACTAATCTCTGTTCCCTTTGGAGAATTAAGTACTAGTAATAGACTACTGTGTGGCATGAAGCAGTGTTACGACTAGGAAAGCTCTTCTGAGCTTTAAAAGGAGAAGTTTTGCCAGTGCTGAGCAGTTTTGGGGAGTTTGCTTGTGTTTTTTTACCTTATTTTCTTATTTTCTTTCCAACTACATGAGGGCCTAGTTCTAATCCTGCCAAATACCTACACAGCCTTAGCACATTTAATGATATTTGCTACTTTCTCCACACAGCAGCAGTTCATTAACATGAGTAGTTTTTCCAAATCGGCAACCAACTCCAACAGCACAGCAGTCTTCAGATGAGTTATTTTGCCATGCATCAAACAGTAGAAAAAAAAGAGAAGAGTAGATAGCGAAGCAACAATCCCTTTCCTCTTTCCTAATTTATGTCCGATGTTACACAACCTGTGGTGTCCGTGGGCAGGGTGACACGTCAGAGAGACAAGATGTGCAGAGTCAAGCATGTACGCGCGGATGCAAAAAGAAAAAATCAAGATAGTGGTAGTAACAAGCTGAAGATCACTGAAAGGCAGGCAATAGACAGACAACTTCAAGTAGGAAAGTAGGAATTTTCATGGGAAGTCGTTTGGCTTTTTTTTTTTTCTCTAGTATAAAAGCAACAAAGAGAAGAAGTTACAGCTAGGACAGATATCCAAGAAAGGGCAGTGATAAGAGAGAGGATGCAGAAGATGTGTTAGGTACATGTGGGGCACAAAGTGGCAGCTGAAAGAAGCTTGATAGCAAAAAGAAAATATAGCAGAGCAGAGGAGGCTAAGCAGAAACAGGGATAATAGGATAATATAGAGACAACTGTGAAAGGGAGCAGAAGGCAGACCAGATGGAAGAAGACCAAGAATTCACACCAGAAAAGGAGGAACTGACAGGCTGATTGCTGGAGAATCCAGAGTACAGGATGCAGTGCTGTCTGCCAGGAGAAGGAAAGCAAAATGTGTAGGGAAGAGGGAAAATGATGCTTGGCAATCTTTCATCCTGGTACAGAGGACTCTTTATTGGAACAATCCAAAGGAAAGTACCTCAGAGGACTAGGGGATTGGAGGAGGTTGGGTTTTTTTCCTGAAGAAGGTCAAAAACTTGAGAAGACAAAGGTTCCTTTCAGACTGAAGGTTTTAGGGAGTTCAGCAGATTTTGTTGGTGATGTTAGGCCTGCATATTCCCATCGTTTAAAAAACAAGGCACAGCTTTTTTCAATGCATCATGACTGCATCATTCAGCAAATACGACTGCCTTGACAAGTAATACCTTTTGTAAAAACCTTTGCAGGATTTATTATATAAGCACTATACTGCTTTTGTCTTCCGATGAATCCTTGGAATATGTATTGTTATTCAATTAGGGCTGTCAACTAAATAATCACAGATTATATTTACAAAATACAGATTCTTTCCCCTTTTTTCTTGACCTACATTAGTCATTATGAAGTTTTCTGGACACTCCTCAATTGAGCTTATCAGCACATTTCAGTTCTGACATTTTGATGAAATTTTTCACTTTAATTTTGGATGGATTCTAAACTGAGACTTCCACAGAGTGAACACTCCTCTTCTTTCCATGAGCTGCAAGTGAACCCAAGTGCAACACTAATGATGCAGTCTATTGTCTAAAGTAGATGTCCACAAACTTCATTGCACTAATGACACTGGTTATCAAGTTGTTATTTCTTAAGAGGACTGAGGATCTTTATTTAACTGAGTAGAGTAAGTTGCTTACAGATGAATAGAAAATACATCAAAATGCTTTAGTAGATTTGCTGCATGGTTCTTGAAACGACTATTGCAGAATGATGCCTTGTGCTTTCTGTTGGCAGATAATCCAACCACTTTTTCAGGGAGCTGTCCTCTGGTTTTCTCTGGTGTTGGCATACAAGTTAAGGAGACCAGTGTGGAACAGGCATGCTAAGACTACTGTGTTCATCTGCATGTGTCTACATGTGTTCAAAACGCTGTCCAAGACAAACAGACAAATAGCACCAAAAAAGCAGGAAAACGTAAAGACTTGAGACTATCAAGTTATTGAGAATGCTAAACTAAGAGACCTGGGACTATCAAGTTACAGAGAATGCTAACATTGTACATAAATAGATGCACTGCCTAATGTCATTGTGATTCCTGATCCTCCAGTCTCAGTTTCTAACATCAAAAATTAAGAAATTGGTCAGTACTGCTTATTCAAAGACATTGCTACGAATATGATCAGAGAAAAAGCAGAAAATCTTAAAGAATACCTGCTTTTCTTCAGATTTGAACCAGAATTTGTTGGGTTTTATCCTAAATAAAAATTGAGAATGACAGTTTTGAGCTTGAGTACATTCATTATGAGTGAGAAGGTGCTTGAGTGAGAAGATGATATTAAGATGAAGCTGGAAATAAGTTTATTAAATGTGGAAGATAGGGAGTGAAAGATAAGAAATTAGAAATGAAGGAATAAACTACTTGTGAAACATGCAATTGTGCACTGACATTCACAGAATGGGAAACTGCGGTTTGACACAAAGGCAATATAGGTCTATGAATATAGGTCTGTGAATCTACAGGAGTCACAAAGTCTCAGCTTAGGCTCATCTTTGAAGATGTCTTGTAAGACTCCTAGGGAGATGGCATTAAGACATAGAGTAATTTTGTAAACAGCATTCTCCAACACGTAGCAGGGCATTTCTGAATTTTATTGCTGCTCTGAATTCATTCTGGCATGGAGTGAGAGGTCAGTCTCACCCATTTGCACTAAGGCATATAGCATACAGGTGAAATATACTGTGCAAGAAAACTACCCAGGTAACTGACTGTACAAAGTCAGCAATCACACACTAGCCCAGCCAAGAAAGCTGAGGTGGGACAATTCACATGCGTGATCTGCAAAGAACAATGCCAGAATTGGGCAAATTGTTTGTGCCTTCATTAACATTTGAAATGAAAGCTCAAGGTTTGCATGTTGTGTGAAAAGCTAGCCCCTTCGGACCACTGACATTGTGGGGCAGCATGTGCGGGGAAGGATTTTCTTGGAATGGACTGGTATGGATTCTAACTTCCCAGAAAGCCTGGACCACCAATGTAAAACGAGTACCTCGGTTCTCTTCTTATGTGAGTCTCTGTGAGTCTTGAATAAGTGACAGATACTATTAAATACATTTCAGCAGCATAGCGATCACAAAATGAAACATCAACCATCCTACTATATGTCTAAGTTGGACCCATCGTATAAAATCTAGGGTAGATTTTTTTTTTTAGGCTATGTTTTGGCATGAACTCAGAAAAAGCTAGGATAAATCTTCTGAAAGGAGGAGACACACTCTGGTAGATGGGAGAACAGGATTGCCTCAGTTTTGTACAAGTCTATTCCCATCGAAATCCCACTGGATACAAAATTCAAAATTTCACTTCAGAAAAATAATTAATTTTATAAAATCACTAAAAGCTCTCAGCAGCTGTATAAAATGTTCAGTATTTCAGTAGTGTGTGCATGCTTCAGGATTTAGAAAAGGTTTGGAACAGGAAGTAGAGCATTCACAAAGACTTTGAGAACCAAATGCAAATTTCATCTAAAGGCCAAGACCAGATAACATTAAATATAACCTTTCCTATGCTACAACTTCATTGAATATATTTCCATCTATTTTCATACTGATAAGGGGACTTGCATTTCACTCACATTTTTAAATTAGCTTTTTAAACAGTAGCTGTGTTGGGAATATTATGGCTCTAGTTTCTATTAGCCTCTTTCTGTACAGTTTTGAATTGCGCTATTGAGGTCTCAAATAGAGAACTTTAACACTTTGTATTAGCTGAAGGAGTACCCATTACATTTATTTTAATTGTTTTCTATCATCTTTTTACACCAAAACCTTAGTTTGTACTTAGTAATTACAAAATATGTTTTATTTCTTAAAGTAAGGATATAAAGAGTATTGAGCTCTGCTTCTGAGCCACTTCCTACGAAACTTCTGCCGACATGTACTTTCACAAATAGGATAGTTGAGAGTGAGAACCTGGGGGCAACAACCTTTGAAAGTGACATAAAAATGACCCTCTTTATAGAGGTATTAAAAATATAAGCAATGAAAAAAATCCATAAACTCTAAAACAATTCTTCATTCACTTGAGATTTCTCATCCTGAAAGAGAAATTTAGTTCATGTCGTTAAAATAAAACTGCAGTTCAGACTTGGGCAAATGTATGGGCATGGATCATGGCATTTATCAGGCCTTTTCTTACAGGTGCTGCACCAGCAGAGGTCTGTCTACCAGTGTCTGATGATGCTCGGTATGTATGGGAGCTGGTGGAATGAAGCAGAGGAATGTGTTAAAATATTAGCCTGGTTTCCACTTTTTTTTTGTCTTGAACGGAACATAAAACACACACATACACACACACACACTAGATACAAAGGGCAGAGCATGTGCCAAGATTCATTTGGGCAAGACAGAGCGCACATGATGAGAAATATGGGCTTGCGTCCCATGAAACTCAGCTAGGTCTTCTCCTACACAAGGACTATAAACGCTGAATGACCCATCTGTATCAGAGTGTTCCGAGATCCCAAGTACCTGGAGAGGCCCTCATTAAAGCTAGGACAGATGTTTAGGGGACAATTGTAAACATTTCTGCTCCTCAAGCTGGGTGTCCAGGATCCGGCTCTGAAGTCTCTGATGATACTGCCTAAAGTCCTTAGGCATCTCTCAGGTCTCTGTACTCCACCAAGACCTGGGAATGGCAGTTAATTTACTTGACGAGGTGAGCCATAAGCTGTCCTCCTCTCACTAACAAGTGGGCCACATGGCATAGGCTGCCCTTTTTTTGTACCTTACCTCCCCTGCATATAATAGAAGAACTGAAGGGGCTGACTTGGGTCTGTGAGTCTGTCTATACTCATAGAGTAGACATCTAACACTTCAACTCTGAGTATTGCAATGCTTATGCCATTTTATACATCTAGCTGCTATTGGGCAGAATTTGTCACCAACAAGCAAGTAAAAATACAGAAAGTAAATGTTATATTAATGGTCAGGATCAACATAACATCCATATGGCAACCAGTGACTGCATCAAAGCATTCCCAGAATGAGAACCGGCAGGCAGGCACAGACTTTAAGGTATCCCCTGGGGCTGAGTAATGTCTTGCTGAAGATGTACTCTAAATATCTTAGATTAAGCTGAATTTATAGAGGTTAACTGAAACTTCCAGGGAAGAAAAAGTTGAATTTCACCTGCAAAGACCTTAGTGCATTTTTTGGGGGACATTCTGGTATTGTATTCATTCTCTCCCTTTTCCTGTTAAGATCATGATAAAGGTTACACTGAGATTTTGGCAGCTGGCTTTCATGGGCAGTGCTTGAAATCCCATAAACTGAGATGTTTTGAAAGCTGATATTTGAAGGTGCAAGACTTGGTGGCCTGGTGGAGTTTCCCAGCTCCTATTTCAGCAGTACTGAAAGTTTACTTAAAAGGAGTTTAGTCCTTCACCTTACTGAAGGAAGTTAAAGCGGGGGCAGCTCATACAAAGCAGTAACACAAGGGGAAGAAATGTTGGAACCTCTCTCACTTGCAGAATCCATGTGAACAAAATAAAATATTTACCAGGAAAATATAAAAGAGAATCACCTCACTTGATAAAGTATTCAACAGTGCTTCAGCAGGATTTTTAAAACATTAATCGGAGAGGTTTTTTTCAGGTTAGAAAGAAAGATAGAATCGCCTGCACAGTCTCCCAGAAAATGCATGTAACTTGTGCTTCTTCTCCCTCTTCTGCCTTCAAGCCTTTAGCAACTTTTGGACTTTTCTGTCCATGCAGGCCTGCTAGTTTTCTTGATTCTATTAAAGATGAAAGAAATTGCTTCCATTCATAAAAGAACTGATCCTTGCATCTAGGTACACTGTTCCTGGGATAAACTGCTGTATCTCTTTCATAGTGTATCAGTCTCCCTTAGGTTATTGGGCTGCTTTAGGCATAGGTATCTATAGGGGTTTGTTTGTTTGCTTTGCTTTTCTGTAGGTACTCTGACTGTTTTCTGACACAAAAGGAGTTTGTTAATTATTGTTAAATTATTTTCAATTATTAAAAATAATTGTTAAATTATTTTTAAATGGTGACTTGTTAAATTGTTTTTAATGGTGTTAAATTGTTTTGTTAAATTATTTTTAATGATGACTTCTATTTCCTTGAGTGCAAGACATACGCAAGCACATACTACAATTGCCCTCAAAGACAGAACAAAGTACAGCCTTGTTCAGTCAACCTTGAATGCTTGCTCCAACTTTCCTTAAGTGTCATAACCCAATGTCACAACTGGGGCCAAGTGCAATACTTACAGCATACACTTACATCGCACCTGTAGGTCTTCACAAGACTCTTGAAGGTCAAATGGGCCTGCTTATACCACCTATACAAGGGACAGCATCAGCTGTTCTCTCTAGAGAGCAGAGAATAATCAACGACCCCAAATGAGGAAGGGACTCGGTTCTTCCTGCTCCACGTATCAGTTCAGAGCTGAGGCAGCTTCTACTCCAACTTTATAAGGGGTATAACAGAGGATCTTTCAGGAAGTAGAAAGCCTATTTTCCTTCACCACCACTCAAAATATATCAATAGCTATTTTCTTGTTAGTACTGTGCTGCCTATTATAGTCCATAATTTGCCAGAAATATATAAGTATCTCCAAATATTTATCACCACTAGAAGTAAGTTATCCTTTAAGTGAATCACTGCAACTACTAAAAGAGAAAAGAGAGGGAGCAAGAGATAGGAATATATCCAACTGAAAGTTAACATTTGTTTAGGCAAATAACACATTAATGGATGAAAGTAGGTTTTAGAGTATTGACAGTAACAGAGCTTTTAAGGACCCAAATATGTCTTTGTTGGTTGACCAATAATTACCAGCTCTTACTTCTACACCTGTCCTGGAAAAACAGCAGTGCCAAGTCTCTGGTTTCAAGCTCAAAGAATAAGCAAAATCCATATAATACTGAATTGATGATCCCAAATACAAAATTGTATTAAAAATTCTGAACAACAACATTATAGTTTCCTTTAGTTTATATAGTTTCCTATAGTTTCCTCCAGTTTAGAAAGACACTCTGGTCTTTCTAAATGAAGAATGACATATTGGTGAACAAGCATATAAAATATGACATAGTGATGATTCAGGTTCACTGTTTTTGAGATGCTAAAAAGTAACAAGGAACAGCAAGAAGGACTTAGCAACGTGGGGTTGCATCACTGGTAGTCAGCATATTTTAGAAAAGATTGCTGTTTTTCAAAAAGTAAGATTGAAAGTTTTTTCTCCTGTAAAACATACTGCCATTTCAAATGTATCCTATTTTAAATCAACAGAAAGTGATGAATGATACCCCTGTCTTAGCAGCAGTGCATGCTACCTGCCATGGATCTGAGATATGAAGGAAACAACTCTGAATTTCATTTTCTTCCTTTTTCTTTCTTCATCTTTCTTTTTTTTTTTTTTTTTTCCAAGTCAGGAAATACATCTGTCGTACACATGGTCAGTGCCTTACACATGAAATCACTGGATCACTGGATCAAAAGTGAGGAGTCCAGATGCTAAAATAACATAGAAGAAGAATAATGAGCTGCTTTCCAATGAGTGCAATTCATTTGTGATCCCAGAAGGCTCATTGAAAAATAAGTCGGTTCAGCTTCTTTAAGTCAGTGGGTGAAGATTCATGCAAAATAGTCATCCCTCAAAGAAAAATATAATAGCAATAGTGCCTGCACCCGGACAGTGAAGTTTGCGAGGGCATAAAGCAGTCTCCAGGTGAAGACACAAACAAACTTGAAGATATCTGGCCTCAGAGAGCCCACTCCTGAAAAAGCTCACTCCATTCAAATCCAGAAATTGTTCTAGGCAATATCAAGGAAAATAACCAGCTATTGAGTAAAGCAGTACACCTGTCAAGCAATTATTCAATAAAATATCACAAGACAGATGTTCAATAAACCATGGCACGGGGAGGCAATTACCCAAATAGCATTACAAAGCACAGACAATTACTCAATACATTCAAAGGGCAAATGATTGCTCAATGCAGTGCAGCAAGATATTGCACAGCACGTACAATAATCCTATAAATGACCAAAGGGTGCAGCTTTATACCAGCCTGAATTGTTCTCCTTCCATTATTCTGTCTTACATTACTCTCACCAACGAAGTGTTTGTGTGGAGGTACTGCTCTCAGACCCATAATAATTAACAGTAATTACAGCTTGCAAATGAGTTTTCCTTATGGCTCATTTATTCTTTCCTGCTTGGACATGAAGACCCAATGTCTGCTGCACTCGGTTGACTTAAAAGTGTCCTTGACAATGTGGGAAATTTCATGGACGCCTGGGAGGTAAATTGAAGAGCTTTTGTACCACAGGCACAATAGATGGAACAGACTCCAATTTAGCAGAAAAACTCCATTCAAACCAGAAGTTACGACATTCCTGTGACCAACATGGTAACACTTTAACGATGGCAACATAACCTCTCTGAATAAAAAGGCCTAGCCATTAACAAGATTTGGTTCTACCCCCTAACTGAAGATCTGTTCACTGAACACAATCCCTTATTCCTGTTTACAAACAGAACTGAGTAGAATGTGTTCTAGCTCAGAGCGCAGCTCTAGCCCTCTTTGCCTTCTCTGGCTCCCTAGAGACTGAAGGCAGCCCAACTACTCCTGCTTCCCTGTGACCAGGCAGCACTTCACCATTCCTCATGGCAAAGCCAGTCCCGACTGAGCGCAAACTGAACTACAGCAATGAATAAAATAATTTGATTAAACTAATGTGTTCAACTCAGCAACACAAAATTCTAACTGCAAGAAAGAAATATCCTTCTTTCTTCAAGATTATAGAAAATGATACAAGATGATAGAAGATGATGAAAATCCTGAATGTCATTGATATCAATTCTATGCATCTAAAGTCTAGAGTCAGCTCTAGACTTCAGCAGTCTAGACCCTCTTCCCAACCTTTCTGGACTGTAAAAGAAAAGTATTGAAGATTTCATTCAGTTCCCATTGAGGTCTACAGGAGGTCTAAAATAGGAAAAGGATGCAATTCCAAAGCTGGATTCATCTGACAAAAAAAAAAAAATAAGAGAAATATTGCAAGATATAATGCTATTGATAACTCTGCAATTAAAATAAAATCATACATCCTAGGCCCTAGAGAAAATAACGTAACATCTAAAATTTAAAACAGTACATATTAATTTATGTTGTTGTGGGGTTTATTTGCATTGTGATCCTGAACTTTCAGGATGTCTGTACTTCAGGCCACAGTTTTCAGTTTTTCTCCACCCTCCCTGAAGCTAGAGATTTTTGAAGCATTTTAAATAAATGTTGAGATTTTCAGTTAAGACAAAATATGAAGTTTGTAGTAATGTGTAAGAAATGTGAGCAACAGAACTTAGTCCCTCGTCCCCTAATCAAATCTCAGGTCTCATTTCTAGGACTAGAAGTTTACAGGAAGCTTGGACAAGATTTATATCAACATCTATACTCTAGAGGTTCCCAGACTCATCACTTCATGGAAAGCCATACAAGCCGTGACAGAAACTTCAACATTTTTTCTCAGGTATGACAAAGAGGCTGTTCAGACCCTGTAAATTCAGTCTCAGTGGTTTAAAAAATACAGCTTATGAGCTGGACAATCTCATGCTAGTGGTTCCTAGTAGGATACTACCTAGTGTTTCATCCAATCTGAAAAGAAATAAACCCAGTAAATGTCAAAATATTGCAATTGAATTAACTCAACTCCAGAACATAGAAAATACGGAACTGCTGTTTTACAAATTAGATTTAACCAAGCAAAAAAGTAAACAATCAAAAATCCACAAAAAAACCCATAAACTCTAATCAAAATTAATAATACTGAAAGTTTGAGAAGGTGGTAAATATAGAAAAAAACCCTATTACTAATGGAATCCTCAATCTTTCCTTACATCTGGTACCAGAAATAACTGCTAGACCTTCAATTCCTTTTATATAAAACAGTGCTATGTATGAAGACGTCAAGTGCAAATCATTTCTGAGAAAACACAGGTTGATTTAATAGGTGGCAATAAAAGACCATTAATTCACTAGGACCCTATTTGCAAACTCTAAAAACTCACTGAATCCTACCTTATTTATCCACCAGCTACTGAAAATTCATCTCAGGCTGTAGATCTGTAATTTACATGCCATTTGGAGATGCATGTCCATCTCAGAGCAGAACAGATATCGTTCAGTTACTGATCTGCTTTATTTATATTACAATTTCCACAACATCTGAGTGAAATTAGATCTTCCACAAGGTGCAAAACATTAAATATCAGGTGAAAATAATTAAATTTACAAGTGCCACCCAGCATTCAATTGAATGGGTAAGGACAGTTCATTTATTACCAAATATATTTATTTGTCAAGGCTGTCAGAAGAGCATGCACCCTTGAGGAAAATTGTTTTTTCCCCTTGTTATAACATCTCAGACAAAATTTGTCGTTTGATAGGCAAATATTATTACCTTGGTCTTTTACACTAGCCAGGGTCCTGTTGAACTTTTGCAACAAATCACTGCAGAGACGCTTTTATTTTATTCAAACGGACAGGAAATTCAACTTAAAAATAAGGATTTTTTTTTGCCGTGAAGGATGTCAAACTCAGGAACA
>JAVCKT010097349.1:0-11806 GCA_032273925.1 Rhynchotus rufescens | reverse complement strand
GTTGCTCATTTTCTTCTAACATCTCACAACTATGCCTTCAGCAAGAAATGTTCCTTTTACAATATTGGACTCTTTACAGTGGCCCTTCTGCTGAGATGCATTATTGATGGAACTGGCAAAAAAAGTGCAATTAGGAAATGAGAGAAGATAGAGAGAGAGTACTTTTGGAAACAGTGCTTACAACATTGGTGATGGTCAGAGAAAAATAATCTACTGTTTCTACAAAAAAAATGGCTATTTTCTTTATTTATCTTTTATCCAAAGAAGTACACAGGCTGCATGTTTAATAAATATGCTTTCTAACTAAATAATTAATGGAGTTTTCCTTAATCAAATAGCTAGCTAAATATGCCTTCTTAGAATATCCACCTAAAAAATAAGTTTGATATGTGTTATTTTCCCAGGAAAAACGTTGTTAGATACCATGGGAATCAGTTTGTTTTTTCTCTGCTTAATGTCAGTGACCCATTAAGGGAGCCAGTGGCGGCAACAGAAGCAGCAACAGCAGAAACTAATATTCCTAATTTCACAGGTACATGCCAAGTTGCACAAGAAGGTCTGTCAGTCATCTTTTGACTACTTGATTTGATAGTTTTAATCTTATTTTAACAGAAAATTCAGAGCCAAATAGGACAGTTATGGGACAGACCATGGCTGTAACGAGAGCAGAGCAGACCACTCAGGGCGCTCCATCAGGACCTGAACAACCCCACCAGCCATTTCTCCAGGTGCTTCAACAGAGATGCACAATCTCATTTTGGTCCTGGGGTCTTTTGGGAGTGAATACAAGGTAGGCAATTCAATGTGTTTGTAGGACTGATCTTCTAGTACTACTTTCAGTGCATGCATTTTCAACAGAGGGTGCAGTGTAGCCTGCTGTTTAACCTAGTACTGTTAACGTTTTCTCCTGTTCTTTTGGACAGATAAAACAGGACAGGATGTGATAACAGAGACTATGTGATCAATAAATAGCACAGAATGCAGGGTTTCTGGTATTGCTGAGGATCAGGACACTAACATGAAAAAAACTCTAAGATATTGTCAATTCTTTTCTCTCCTCTCCTCTCCTCTCCTCTCCTCTCCTCTCCTCTCCTCTCCTCTCCTCTCCTCTCCTTTTCACTTTGCTTTCTTTCTCTTACATTTTTATTTTATGAGCCTATTATCATTACAGTCTTCATTTACCTTCAACTTTCTCATTCATTTAGTTGGTTTCAGATACCAGTGAGTGACACATCATAAAAAGAAATTTCTGCTAAAGCCAGACTTGGTGATATGAACAATAATTTCTTTCATTTCTTTTCAAAAAGAAAGTAAAAAAAAAGTAAAAATAATAACAAATCCTGCATGTCTTACAAAGCTGATTTTTGTCAGTTCACATGCTATTTTAACAGGCATAGGGTCTATTTTCACCATATAACTTTTGCGTCTTCTGAGACCCCATGGGAATGATGTAGAATAAATCAAAAGTTTTATCTGCAAGAAATCAGAAGAAACATTTATTTCCTTCATCTGACTTCATTCAATGAAAAGCACTGGAATTAAACTTTTAAGTTTTTTTTCCATGTAAGCAGGAAGTTTAATTTCTCATAAACTTGAGCAAGTTAAATAATGCTTGTTACCATTAGCCCTTAATTTTACTTTCACTAAAATAATGCAGAGTTGATGCAGAGCCCAGCTGATGCAGAGCCCAGATTTAACTAAGTCACAGTTAATCCAGTTATACTAAAGAGTTAGCCAGGTTAGAACTATAGGAATTTAACAGGATTTCTGGCCTAAATTCAGGACACACAGAAGAGGAAAGGAGTCTAAAGAGCTGGTGCAAGAGACAAGTATCGTGTGACAGTTCACTTTAAGTCAGGCTGAACTGTGGGCTTAGAGAAATAGAGAAGAAAATAGTGGAACAGTAGTTTTAAATACAACTTCAAGGAGATCCTAGACTATATTGAAGATTATGAAATGTATTTTAGCAAAAAAGTAGCTTAGTGATGGAGAGCTTCACAGAGATGGAATGATGTATGACAGAGAGTGAAGAATCACTGTCAAGCCACTCATTGATTACCACGTCACTGTGAAATATAGCCCTGCATTGCAGGAAAAAAGCGAAGACCGCATAAGATGAGATGGAAGAATACTACACACCACTATAAAAATATAAAGAAAGTTTACTTAAAGAAATTCTGGTGAGGAAATGCTAAATGCTATTATCACTGTTTCCTTCTGGGAAAGAGCACATCAGATTGATATGTTGATATATCAAATATAAATATTCATAAATGAGCTGATGATGAACATATATATGATGATGAGCTGATACCAGCATATCAACATTATAACTTCATCAGCAAACTATACTGTACGATATCTCCCAGAGTAAAGGAAATAAGGTTTTACATTGTGTCATCTGCTGGCTGCACATGAAAATTGTCTGTCCTAGAAATGGCAGGAAGATAGAGAAGACAGCAGAGGCAGAGTTTGAATTTAATTTGCATGTCCAGTATGTGTCACACTGGGTAAATAGCCAGAGCTCTTGTGGTCACCCATCCCATCTGGAGGAGCACTTGGGGGCAGCAGTCAGCTGTCCTCAACACAAGCTCTGCAGCCCTCCTCCTTCTCTTGGGCTCTGTATACTTCAATGAGGAGATGGGTCTGCATGACCCTTCCTGTCACAGTGCTCCAGGCACTGCTGAAAGAGAAGCAGAGAGCTGGTCTACCCACAGAAACTGAGCTGGCAGCCTTAGGCACCCGAGCAAGGCAGCAACTGAGCAGAGATTTATGATGGCAGTTTAGGATTTAGGCATTCATATTTCATCTTAATCCTGTTTCTAGTATGTAACACTCTTAAGACTTTTCTGACTGACTAAGAAACAGATCTATAGAGGAGTAAGCTCTTTCAGGAGAGTGAAGGGGGCTAGATCTGTCTGACTAGTGATAAAGGCTTTGTTTGTATGCCATGATAAATGATGTGACTTGGACACTTCTTTTCTATCGAACTGCTGCTTTTTGCCCAGAAAAATATTTTGAAACTGCGTTGTAAAGAGCAACTTTGAAAGAATTCAAATCTGTGATGCATTTCTGCAACAGGAAGCTTTTCACAGGAGATGCTGCAAATTAACTCTTCAGTGGTCCAAAAGTAGTCAGGGAGGGATGTGATGTCTGCCACAACAGAAACTGAAGCAAATAGAAGCTGGTCTTTTTGATTTGCTCATCTGCTGCTCTTATCTGTTATCCCTAAAATAACTATAATTGAGACACATCAGTAGGACAAGAGCAAAATCTCATGCTTTTGTTTATATATTTAGCAATAGTCTGACCTTCCCTCTCCGGTCTTCGTGGAATTAGTCATAAAAATCTAAGGCCTCTAATTTCAGTGAAACTACTCCATGTGTAACCACACTTTAATGAGATAAGGGGTTCACAATCTAGCCTTGGACCCACAGTCAGTCACCCAGGAACTTGCAGGCATTTCTGATACCGCAAGAAATTCAGGATAGCATTCTCTCTAAAAACAGGACGAACTTGTGAAAAATTCAGGCACTTGATGTCAGCATTCAAAATCATGAAAAATTGTTATATTGATGTGTGCAGTTGCTGCTATTCCTTTAACTTCGCACCAAATAATCTACCCATATCAAATGCTAGAACAGGGGAACAGCTGACAGCAGGTCTTCGTTTGGATGCCTTGAACAACAGTGGCTTGCTGCAGCCTTGTAAGGGAACAGGAGTTCCTTGGGCAGGCAATATACAGTGTCCTAAGCCCTCTCACTAAACCTGATTTATATACAGCAAGCTGTGAGTCTGACAACATGAGGAACAGCAGGCTTCAGCTGAAGTCAGGCATGTAACTCCAAGGCAGAGCTTTGCCCTGAGTCAAAAGGTCCTCAGACATAAACTCTAAAAAAGCAGAACTTTCACTTTGAGAATCTCTTTTCCCAAAGTTGGCAGGGATTGCAAGTATGATGGCAGGCAGGCAGAATTTAAAAAAAGATCAAAAAAAGTGCACAAATTGGACAAATGATCTGGGGAAAACCCCAAATAGAAGATAATTCAATGAAGATATGAGCAGAAATCTGCATTTATTTGCAGGTTCAAGCTGTGAAGTAGATAGGAATTCTGGAGAAATGATCCAGAAGTTCAGTAGCTCAGGAATTAAGTGAAAATCAGCTGTGTCATGCTCTTATGAACAAGTCAAAGATAAGCTGAAGGTCAGCTTTTAATAAAAAGATAGATTACAAAACACACTTACAAGAAAAGAAAATTCTTCTCATAGGGCCAGTAAAGCATCAGTAGAAACTGAGCAGGGTATGGAATCACCAGCATCTGATATCTTTAAAACAGAAAAAGATATCATAAAATTGATCCCATGTTGGTATGAGGACTTCTGAGTTCTATTTCATGCTTATGAGTACCCAGGTTTCTGAAAGAGCAGGCTGACTCCTAGCCACTTTTGATAACACATCAAATGGAGATAATATTTAAAAACAGATGTAAGTCCTTTCCTGCCAGAAAGCACAATTTTAAAGCAAAGCTGGCCAGTACACAATGAATGGGTGAGTGCACCAAAGCAGCTTTACAGTTCAGAGGTCTTACCAGTCATATTCCCACTGAGCTCTGTGAGAGGTTGTGTGTGCTCTGATAGATTCTACAGAAAAAATTGCAATGCTTATGTTCATCTAGATAGAGGCAAGAGCTGGTAAAGATCCTAATTGAAATCTAAGATAGTGAAATATTAGGTTTCACTTTTCAAATCTTCTCCTGACTTTACAAATCTTCTCCTGTAAAGCCCAAAGGAAATATATGAGCAGAAAACAAATTACAGGCAGAAAAACAAATCTCCCTCACTCCAACTTGAGATATTTGACCGGGTCTAGAAAAGAATTACTAGTGCAGCTGCCAACTATTTCCTCATTCTAGCCCAAGCAAATAGCTAGGATGACCAAAGATTAACAGAAAGGAAAGAAAAGAAAAATAAAGAGTTTTGGCCAGTTTGCTGACTTGTAACAATATTGTACTTCATAATTACTACTATCTTTGCATTTGTTGCTTATGTTACACCAGCATTATCACTTATGATAGACACGTGAAAACACAAAACCTTCATCGAAGAATTCGTAAGGTAAAGAGAGAAGATGAGGGAAAGGAAAGAATCTTGTTTTCTTCCTCTTTGCAACAAGAACAGACACAGAAACATTATGAGTGAAATTTTACACGTGAAATACTACTAGTGAAATGCCTGTAGTATAGAGGGGATCCAAACTGGTAAATACATGTTGAATGATTGCAACTTCAAAGAGTTCACTGCTTATGTGGGGTACAACCACTCCTACAGCTGCAGGAATACAAATTTCATATTATCCTGCCTACTTTGGAGACTGCTAATAGCAGACTATAACAAGTGGCATGGCCTGTAAAGCACACACAAAGAAGTATTCAGGGAATTAGTCCATGCTGATGTCTGTAGCAACCTACCTGCCTTGAAACTGTGTCTACATCAGCCCTAAACCCTAAACCTGTGCTGCCCCAGCTCTCCTGTGATGTAGATGTGGTCTAAGGAAACCTGTGTCAGCACTGGAACCAAACCCAGCTTTCTCTCCTCCACAACTTGCAGTGCAATCAAGAGATCTCTGCGTTTTTTTATTTTTGACTTTGTTGTCTCATTAAATTATCTGCTCTTTGAAAGGAATAAGGCATATAAACTATGCTGGTTGGGCAATTTAAAAGAACTTTAAATAGCTGAAGAACTGAAAAGTTCTTACCCCACTCAGTCTATTTTCTTTGCAAATACAACCAGAGTCCTTTCTTCTTCTCATATTTTGAAAATAAGATTTAAAAAAAAAAAAGTTTCCATAAAAATGCTAGAGACAGTTTAGAGAGTATCTTAACAGAAAGTTAGCTCTTCCTAGTATAGGATAAAGTAATTATTAACTCTCTGGATGTTTTTGAACAGGATTTCCCAAAGCATTTACAATTTGAGGATTAGTTATAGAATATCATTGCACATGCCAAGTGATGTCACTAATTTCAATGGCATCCAGATCTGAACTGGAGAAAGGTTTTTAAAGTACTTTAACAAATTACAAGTTTTGAGTTTTGTACCAGAAGAAAGTTTCAATATTCAGCTGCATATACTAGAGTTATATTAAAGTAAAGCTACCTCTTCACTATCCACAACATAATCTTTGTCTGTTTTTGCAAATCTAATGGCATTTTTTTTCTGACAGCTTCTGCTGTTTTATATCCTGTGGGTCTCAACAATTTTTAATGTCTGTCTTCATCCAGGAAAAAAAAAATGATATATTTTGTTAGAAGAATCTTGGATTTTGGCCCTGGATTTGTGATTTATATTGATGGATTGAAAAAAGTGCCAGAACCTTTTGAGCCAAAGGTCTTCATGACCTTTCACATCTAAAAGGGAGATATGTTTTGCCAAATGCTTTGCTTCCAGGACACTGCACCCTGATTCATACTAAAATGAAAAATGCATTCTTTCCTGGGTTTGAAATTATTGTGAAGTGAAAATGCTAGTTCGGCATTGACAATCTTTGAAAGAATTCCAGTGATTTTAAATCACACTGTTATACCCTAATATTTTAAGTGGATAAATGCTTGCTTAAATTAGATGTGTATACATGTGTTTGGAAATACATATATGCATATAAAATAACCTAGATAGCTTTTTATAAATAGACATGTATATATTCATACATAAAATATGCTGTATAAATACATATTTACATAGAATATAGAGAGGGTGTAGCAGATTACCATGTTATGAATATTAATCAGATACAGATATTAGACAATGTGAATGACCATTATGAGATTATTAGCAAGAGTAAATGGGTTTAGGATAAGGAAAGGTTAGGCTATGATATAACTTTTTTTTTCCTGAATTCCTCTATCCTGCCCAGAGCAAGAAAGGTTGGTGTATTCAGGCATTTGAAATCTAGACTGGATTCTCCTGTGGAGGTAGAAACTTTTTTTCTTTCTAAACGAGCATTAGTATTGTTCAGAATATACAATAATGGCTAATTCAAGCCTTGTTTCACTTGATGCCCAAATGAACTTTTTTAACCTTTTTTTTAACCCCCTTTCCTTATGACTTGGAAAGCAGCTGTGCAAACCCTTCGGATCACATTATTACATACATTTCTTCCACAAATAACTTAGTCAAAAGGGGATAAATAACAAATAACTTAGTTACATAGGGGATGGCATTTACTTCATTATTCTTAGTCCTCTTTATATTCTATATAATTTCACCAATATTCTTGCCCACAGTTAGTTGCAAAACTTCTGGGGAGTAATACTACCTATTGTAGAAAAACATAAGCTTTGCCAAAACTTTCAGAAGACCACCTGAAAGAATTTTCACTGAATTCACAGATTTTTTTCCTGTTCCTTTTCTGAACTCTAGTATGCAGGTGGGTTTTCTGTAAAATTACTTTTTAAGAAAGTATTAAAATGTAATACAGTAATAAATTGCTGTGACTTTTTTTTTTTTTTCTAAGTAAGTAGTGGTTTTAGTTTGTCTTCTAGGAGACATGGAGAATTTGTATTCAGATTTACTAACATCAGTGCTTTGACTGTTAGGACTTAGGAGCAAGTGAAGGAAGCATATAGGCACAAGGCCAGGTCACCTACTCACTTTCTGTAGAACAAAGCTCAGAGACTGCAGTGTTTCCACTCTTACGACCCAGCTAGAATTGCAGTCATGCCAGCCTCAAGAGAAGAAACCAGACATGAAATCTATAAACACAAGTCACAAGGAAAATGAAACTTAAAATGACAGTTTATATTTACGAGTGAAGCAATGGTCAGTTAACTAGCAGATGTGGAATTCTGGGAAGGGGAAATGTAAGAAATACAGTGTGTCAGTGCTGCAGTTTTTGGCACTCAGCATTGAAGTTCTCTGTGAAGTTTTACTTTCTATGGGTAAAAATAAGACAAGGTAGAGTGTTATAAAATCATCCTGAGTCATTAAAAGAGGTCCATTATAGGAGATGAAAACCAAAGTGCTTAGCGAGAAGTTCCTGCTTGTCTCTGCAAGATCAGTCATCATAAAATCTAAGCAGATGAGAATTGTGTAGAGGAGGAGCAGGTACTGCTGTGCCCAGAACTAGAGAGAGGATGGCAACCGGTTCCTCAGGCTCTCCATTTGCCTTCAGGAAGGCAGGCAGCACGAAGAAAGGAAGGAAGGGAAATAAGTGTATTTCATATTTACCTATAGCCTAGGAAAGCTTATTTATGGTAATTCAACTATCAAAAAATCCAATTATTTCTGCCATAAATCTAGAACTCCATCACACACTCATCTCCACATGACTACTGAAATTCAAAACAAACTTTGTTAAACAATATTTATTACAGAATTTAGGCATAAGAAATACAAAAAATAAAAGAGAGAAAGGATTTAAGAATTGTGTAACCAGAAACTGAATAATATGAACATTGCTGAAGTAGTTTGAAAACAGCATATTTCATGCCTCGTGTGCCAGCTTCAGGAGTGACAGAATATACGTTCTAAAACTTCAGAATTTCCATGCTCAGAGATTTAAAACATTTATAGTGAGTTAAACTTAAGCTAACTTTATTTCTTTTATAGAACTTCATTTTGATGATACTATTGAGAAATTATATAATATTTTTCTAAAGAGTGGTCAGACAGTTTTCTAAGTAACTTAGAGACAAGGGTCTCTAGGCAAACAATCTCTGTTTTACCAAGTTCGAATAATTTCTTTATACTAGATAAAAATGCTACATTCTGCATTCTTCAGCCTGCCCAAGTGAGAATAGGGCTCAACTTTCTATTTTTCCATCATCTGTTGCTTGGCTGCTTGTTCGCTCTTTATTTTCCATTACTAAAAAAATATAATAAATATTGAAAAACTACTGTGCTTAGATGGGAGAGAAGTTAATCATAGGTAGGAAAGTCATGTATAAAAAATAATACAGTTCTCCAACAGGGAACAAGTGAAATGTTGAAATCTCAGAAGTTTTCTTGCATCACTTCTATTATTAGAATACAAATCAGAGGCTGACAAAGTGATGAATTAGGTCAGCTTCATAAATCTGGCAAGTCAAGATTACAGATAGCTTCTCTGGATAAACAGAAATAACACTTTAAATCGCTGATTATTCTACATGAATATAAAGCTATCCAAAATATAATATAATTATAGGACCTCAAGATAATTTACTTTTCAAGGAAACTCAGTAGGTCATCTCAGCCATTCTCCTGGTCAAAGTAGATCTGATTCTGATCAGGTTGCTCTTGTCCAGCCAAGTTTTCTGCATCTCCAAAGACTAAGACTGCATAACTTCTCTGTGTAGCCTGTGCTAGTGTTTGCACATACTCAGTGGGAAATATCATTTCCTAATATCTAAACAGAACTTGCTTTGTTGCAAATTGTTGCATATATTTTATGTGCTTTTGCTCATGTATATGAGTTCCCAGACTTAAAATCTAAAAGGAAGGATTATTTGTATGTCCAGTTTTGTAATTTCGTTGGTGTGTGAATGTAGTTTATAAGGTCCATATGGGATTCATTATTACTCAACTGATGTAGGATGTCTTTAGAATTTCATTTGAATGCAAAGAGTATTTTTAAATTACACACTTGTGTTGTGGTGGCCAGTGACAGGTCAAGAGGTGATAGGTTTAAATTGCAACACAGAAAGTTCCATCTTCATGTGAGGAAGAACTTCTTTCCTGAGATGGTGACAGAGCCCTGGAACAGGCTGCCCAGGGAGGTTGTAGAGTTTCCTTCTCTGGAGGTCTTCAAAACCCACCTGTATGACACTCTGTGCCCTGTGCTCTAGGTGTCCCTGCTGCAGCAGGAAGGTTGGACTAGATAATCTCTAGAGGTCCCTTCCAATCTTAACCATTCTGGGATTCTGTGAAATTAACTCTCTGACAAAGAGATTCAATTTTCTTCATATTGAATTTCTCAACTGAAAAACATAAAATTTGAATTAGCAATGTCTCTTAAATAATGAATTGCATAAATGTTCAGTGAGGTGAACTGAAATTTGGCTGAACTGTCAGGCTTATCAAATTGCGATAAGTGGGGTGAAGTCCATCTGGGAATGCTAGTGGTATCCCCCAAGTGTCTGTGCAAAGGCTAATACTCTCTAACATTAGTGACCATCATTAACGACCTGAATGATGGATGGAACTGTGCGCCCTCTCAGCACATTTGCAGACAACACAAAGTTGGGAGTAACTGTTACTACATCAGCCAGTTGTGCCATCATTCACAGGGAAATCAACAGAATGGAGAAATTCTTCAACAGGAACCTCGTGAAGCTCAAGAAAGGAAAATGGCAGGTCCTAAATATGGAAAGGAATGACCCCATACATCAGGACAAGCTGGGGGCTGACTTTTTGGAAGTAGTTTTGCAAAGAAGGCTCTGGGATGCTGATGGACATCAATTTACCATAAACCAGCATGTGCTCTGTGACAAACAAATGCCAAAAACCTCCTGGGTGTATTAGGCAGAGCATTGCCAGTAGGTCAAGGAAGGTGATCCTCTACTCAGCCCTGGTGAGATCACATTTGGAGGCTGGAGTTCAGTGCTGGACTCCCCAGTACAAGTTAGACATGAAGCTACTGGAGTGAGTCCAGCAAAAGGGACACAAAAACAGAGACTGAAGAATTTCTTGTACAACTGTTGAATCTAGAGAAGAGAAGGTTCAGGAGGATAAGGAAAAGTTTGCTTCCTGTAAAAGTAGTTGAAACCTGGAAGAAGTTACCCAGAGAGGTTGTTGGTTGTTGGATATGAGCTTGTTGAGACTCTGAACGAACTTGGCACTGCCCTGTGTAACCTGCTCTAACTGGCTCTGCGGAGGGCAGGGGCTTGGATTAGACAATCCCTGAGGTCCCTTCCTGCCTCAGCCGATTTGAGATTATATGAACTATAATTGCTACAAAGTTTTAACTATAGTTTATATATATATAAAGTATATATCGTTTTATTGAGAGTGTTGTGTCTTATTGACATATTGCTGTCTTCAGCTTTTCCCTTTCCTAGTTTCATTTCTTGAAGATGTGTATTTACAGGTATGTGTTGTGTGTTTCTGGATATGTCTTGTATGCATATATGTATACACACACACATATATGACATATTTGAATTAGACGCACATACATTTTATGCATATTTTCATGTATTTATTTATAAATGTGTATAAAAGTGTATGTGTGTGCTTGTGTGAATGTAATGCAATTATTGGTGACATAAGAGTTCAGAGATTTCAGATGTTTGAAAGGACTCTGTATGGTTATTTTACTACTTATCTTTACAGTAATAATGGGGAATTACTGCCCCAGTGTGGTGAATTTTGTTCTTGCATATTCCTTTAAAATTGTAGATACTTGATTCACTAAGCTTTTTTGTCAATTTATTTTTAAAATATTTGCATTTTGATACAGACTCAAATAAAACTGTTTTACTGTGTGCTTGCAATTTACCTGAAACTTGGATAACAGGTTTTCCTTTTAACTAAAAACTAAGAAGCAGTTTCTACAGTGTCAGATTGCTTTTTTTTTTTTATCGTTTAAGAAATCATGCAAATGGAAGTGTCATCTCAAAATGTTTTTTTTTCAGAACTTGTTGCAACCAAAGTTTTTGATTGTGTTTTTCTGCAGTTTGACCTCTCAATAACTGTGTGCCTGAGAGATCTCACTGAGAGGTTAGTTCCATTCAATACTGCATTTTTAGTGAATGTTTCCCCTGGTTAACATGGCTATATCAGACCTTGAGGCTTTTCGTTCAATTTATCTGCCTTGAGCTATGTGGAGCCAAA
>JAVCKT010097348.1:0-11807 GCA_032273925.1 Rhynchotus rufescens | reverse complement strand
TATAGGTTGCAAGAACCTTTCAGTCACAACAAAACAAAAGAATTTTTTTTAAAAAAAATCTATAGTGGTATACATACATTGACATCAAATATTCCTCTTTTTACACTGCATGTCTGTTAAGAGTCTGGAAAAAAATATGTGGCAGAAATCAATGTTTAGCTTATTTTCAGAAACTTCTGGGATGCTGAGATGATAAGCATCTTGTAAAAATTCTCACACAATAAATTCTTTGTACTCTAGATATATCTTTCTTGTTTTTGTCTGCATTATTCTAATACCTAACACGATTATTCATTGTAATTAGACCATTATATTATCTCTTTATATTTTAGCTGCATTATCTTTGCAGTTTAAAGACTTAAAAACAACAAAAAATGAAAATAGCCGATTACATAGTGTTTTTACTCCATGAAAAGTAGCAGGAAAGTTCATTCCTCTTTTCCTTGTTTGGTATAAGGTGACCACTGCTCGTTTCTCCAGGTCACAATGACATATCTTCAGTGATAGACTTTAATTCGGTATTCATTTTCCATAATTTTGTTTCCGTTTATCAATACTTGCATAGATAAGGAACTGCCAAATCATAAATCTGAGCATTAATCTCAGTTCATTAAACTTTACCGTATCTATTCTAGATAAATAGAAAGGTTTTCAGATGTCTGTATAGTGAGAGAAGGGTGGTCAAATCTGACCTTTTAATGACATTCCAAATGTACTATCAAATTATTAGTGGCTTTTATTCTTCCACAGCACTGAATGAAGTATCTACTCCATAAGTACTTAATTTACTCATCATGACTATTGATCCATGTTCATACTTCTTGTTAATGATGCTGAATGTAATTGTCCTAATTTTCACTGGCAATAACTGTATTCTAACGCACTGATTAAACTGTGGCTTCATAAACAAAGGTCAAATAAGCCAAAAGTTTAACTGAAACCTAATTAAATCTTATTAGAAAACAATTGGTTTGAGATTTCACAATCTTGCAATTACCCTGCAAAGTAGCTCTTTGAAGCTTACAGTAGCATACTGTTTGCCATAAAGTTAAGTAAAATCTGTGTACATTTTATTGCAGAACTTGAAATTTCACAGCCTGCCAGATTTGGATAATTTAAAACTGCAATGATTCATCTCAGAAGCAGACAGTGCAGCAGTGCAGTACACCATCTTTGCATGTGCATTTTCAGAAAAAAAAAATAGCATTACTTTTTTTTTAATTTTTATTTTTTATTTTTTTGGCCTTAGGTACTCTTTATTGCTTTTCCCAAGCTATTTCTTAACGTTTAGTTGATAACTATAAGAAAAGCAATAAAACCAATGTCTTTTCTTTCATTTATGACTGTGTGGTAATATACAGAATAGTTTACGTATGCCAGATATTGCACTCAGTGTTTGGTATGAGCACTCCATCAAATCACATGGAATTATTTCACAGGACATATAAGAAGTTTGAAAGATATCTATTCTACAGGCCTTCATGCCCCATTCTGCCTTCTAGAACTTTTTTTTCTAGAACTGTGAGGAAGAACTTCTTCATTGTGAGGGTGACAGAGCACTGGAAGAGGCTGCCCAGGGAGATTGTGGAGTCTCCTTCTTTGGAAGTCATCCAAACCCACCTGAATGCCACCTGGTGCCCCGTGCTCTGGGTGTCCCTGCTGGAGCAGGGAGGTTGGACTAGATGATTTCTAGAGGTCTCTTCTAACCTTAATGATTCTGTGATTTTCATGATTTCTTGCTTTTGCACAGTTTCTCTTTTCATTTCCTCACAGTATAGGACAGGTAATATTTATCCTCCTGGCTGTTGATCTTTTTTTGGTTTGTTTGATTTGTTTTACAATATTTTCTTTTGTTTTAATGTTTGTTATTATTGCTTTGCCAGAAGAGGCAATATTTTTAAGAATGGTAGAGCTCTTCCACAATCAAAGTCCTGAGGAGAGGACTTTGAATGCCTCAACCATTTTAGATGCATTAAGTTCAAGCTTGATAAAAATATAGACTAAAAATCAATAAACCATTTACAAATATTTACTAGAAAACACTTAATTAGAAATTTCAGTTTACTTACACTTTTGACAAACTGCTGATAATTATCAGATAATTATTTAAAAACATCTTAAGATTTTATAAGTGCAAACTGTTACAACTTCAGACAAAAATATTTTTAATGAATGATTAATATGCTGAAAAAATATTTATTATATTTATTCCTATGTCAAACATACTTTCATTAAGCTAGCTGTGCATTCATTTCAGCATTTAACAGAGCAGCTAGTGTCTTAGTCATTGCTCTGTCTCTTGAGTATAGCAACTTGGAAGGCAATGATATATTAAAAATTCTCTGTGCCATTTCATAGAGTTCAGCAAGGACTAGTGAGTTCCTTTTACGGTCCTGCATAAATGCTTTTTCTTCTTTACAAATGATATTGTGTTATGGCATTTACTTTATTTATATTTACTTCTAAAAGGAATATATATTCACACAAATTATATGTTCGAGCTGGGTCTGTTTAGCCTGGAGAAGAGAAGACTGAGAGGAAAGACTGAAAGGAGATCTGATCTCCTGTATAAGTACCTGAGGAAAGAATGCAGGGAAGATTGGGCCAAACTCTTCTCAGTGGTAGCCAGTGACAGGACAAGGAGGGTAATGGGTTCAAGCTGAAACACAGGAAGTTCCATTTCCATGTGAGGAAGAACTTCTTTCCTGTGAGGGTGACAGAGCCCTGGAACAGGCTGCCCAGGGAGATTGTGGAGTCTCCTTCTTTAGAGACCTTCAAAACCTGCCTGGATGTGACCATAGAGCCAGGATGTGCTCTATGTGTCCCAGCTGGAGCGGGGAGGTTGGACTAAATGATCTCTAGAGGTCCCTTCCAACCTCAACCATACTGTGATTCTGTGATTCTGTGAAATTATGTATAATGAATTATCTTCAAAGCATAGAAAGGCAGCTATTAATTTTCTGCTTAAAAGACAATTATAAGCTTTAAAAGACTAAAACATTACATAAAATCCTCTTTTGTAAAGAGGATGATTTCTCATTGTTTTTGTTAAATGACATTTCAGCCATTTTGATGTGTTTCACAGCTCTACCAAAATCTGAGTTCAATTAATTCATGCAGATAGCTAAAGTCATCATTAAAGGCAATTACTATTCAAAATATCCACGAATTTTTGAAAAGGATAAATAATATCTCTTGATTTTGCATAGTTTTTTATATCAATTTGCTAAAAACATTTCACATAAAAGTTAAGAGATTTTGTAATAAAAGAGTATATAGCACAAGATATAGCTCCTAAGAGTATATAGCACAAGACATCAATGTGACAGGCTGATTGTCATAGCCAGTTATCTGTGTCCAGATATTCATACCTTATGGTAAATGATTGTCCAACATGGACTGGTGTGCAGGATCTGAGCTGTTCTATAACTTGTGAGCGATGATGGAAAGGATGTGACAAGAAAGCAATTGAATAATATACAATCATAATGCTAGGATTTTCTATTGCTTTTCTTTTCCTTTTATAAGAAATTTCAAAAAGATTTTGCCATCACTTCAGAGAATGAAATGCCAGGCTTATAGATTCTATAAATGGGAGACAGGATGTAGTTTTGTGAATCAGTTGATGGCAAGAACAGACTTTTACCAAAATTGTATGTGTGAACCAACAGAGGGGATCTATGCCGTGAACTCTTGAAGGATTTACTGTGCAACTTGAAGGGAGAAAAAGAGTAAATATGACAAAGTGGATAAAGCTTGGCATTTGAAGCACACATTCTCAATGTGGCTGCATAAAAACAGTTTCTCACTTGCTCCTAAATCATGTTTCCATCCCTCTGTCATCTCAGCTATCATCCACAAGTTTCATCCCAATATTTCAATATTATTCATGTACTGGGAAGCTGTACACAAACCGAACAGAGTATTCCAGATGTGGCTTCATGAGTGCTTACTAGGAAATGTTTCCCATGAGCCACTGACTACAGTACTCCTAGCATGTTTTTATCTCTCATTGCTGCAAGTGTGAACTGCTGACTCCGATTCTACTTTCTTTCCCCTGTCCTTTTCCTCTAAGTTACTCTAAGTCAACAAGTCCCCACCTATCTGTACTATTTCTTGGGGTTATTTCAACCTTAGACAGGGCTTTGCATTTCTGTCCTTCGAACCTCATGAGATTTCTGTTAACCTATTCATCTAGCTTGTCAGCTTATTTCTGAATGTCCTCCAGTAGGACCATGATTTAAATGAGCTACAAATATTTAACAAAAATAATTGTTACAAACACTGAAATCAGATAATAGAATAAAACAGTTAACTTGCGTTTGAAAATCATGTAGTAATGTATTACCTAGCAGTCTTTTTCAATACATCTTGGGAAAAGAAAGATTTCTTGTGGGCAAGACACTGATGCAAGTTTTATGAAATCTGGGTTGAATTTCATCTGTAACTGATCTTTTGTTCTCAGGCAAGTGATTCTTCTTTGTATGTCAGTTATGGGTGCAAAATGCTGAACTCGATGTTTTATTTAGTATGGCTTTATAAAGTTAAATGCTCTGATGCATGGGAAGCAGTCAGACAAAAAATTGGTGTTGCATGGGTGAAATGCAAAGTTAATTTCACAGAGAATAGTTATGCAGATAAGATACTCTGCACATAAGCTGCTGTGCATCCATATATCTATTAGTGAAACTCATAGTCATTTTCGTAACTACACACTTGTTCATTAAAGTATATTACTTTTCAGTCTCAAATAGAAGGAATACAAGTCTTTTGTTACTTATTAATTCCAAGTTCTGTCCAAGATTTTTTTTTCTTCCATGATATAGGTTAATTATAAACAAAGTCTGGTCCTCAGGTCCTCAACAATAGCTAAAGCAGAAATAGCTAGAATGACATTTTAAGGTAACTTCTCTGTAAACAAAGACCAAGCTTAGGAAATTACAGACTTAGTGACATCCAAGTTTTTGTAAGTAATGATAGAGTCTAATGGATTACTCATTTTTATGTTGTCATTTTCTTACTAATAATTGACAATATATGAAAGAAAGGAGTGACAACAGTTTAAATTCAGCAAGCTTTGTAGGAACCCTAAAATATAAAGAGTTTCTGTGCATGCAGATGTCAATATATACATTTATCTATTCCATTAGAATTTTTTACTGATCTATTTATATAGAACACATTTATTATTTGACACTGCACTTCCACCATATTCTAATTTTGGTTATATTTTTCAAAAAGTATGATTATCATTTGCTACTGTTGAAATTTCATGTTTCTTACCTATTTCTTTTCAAAGATCTGGAAAAACTGGGAGGTAAAATTGTATCTCTATGTGGGCGCATGTGTAAACAGATATAGACAAGATTTATTTGTCATATGTGTTTTCTGACATCTTTATTCCATCATTTATATTAATAATTTTCAGTGCATTAGGGTTGCTCTTAGGGGAAATATGCCTTAATAGTTTAGTGGAAAATGTCTATCAAGTACTGTTGCCAAAATTCATCTTTTTTTCCTCCAACCTTTTAATTATTCATTTCTATGTAACAAGGCTGAAAGCAATGTCTGATGTCAAATAAAACCTGAATTTGTCCTTTTGATTTTCTAATTAGTTTCTCTATTCATTTTACTGTGATATGCAAATATAGTACCTGATTTCTAGCAGTACCCTGATTAAACATGGTTCAGCAGTAATGTCCTTCTAAGTAACTACTGCAGTCAGTCAAATATGCTTCATTAACTCAAGTGTAGTGAGCAATATTTGAAATTCTAGGATGAAAAGAAGCCAGAAAATTCATTCATTCATTTGTCTTAGCAGCTGTCTATGCATGGTTTAATGACTAAATTAAAAGAATTGGAAACAGAAATACTTAGCAATGTTTTGGTCTTCTGGGTTACAGTCTATTATTTGCAGTATGGTCTCTTTAAGAGAGCCATTTTTTATCACAAGTTCATGAGTTTTTAAGGTCAGATAGACACAGTCTTAGATATCTGAATATCTTAAATTTTGAAACCAATCCTTTAATAAGAGCAGATGTAAAGAGAACATTATAAATAATCTATAAACCCTAAAAAAAAGCCCTAATCTAAGCATGCTATAAAAATAGTAAAAGAAAAAAAAATAAACAGAAACTGATATGTGAAAATGTAAAAGGAGAGTTAAAATCTCAAAAAACCCCACATCTTCAATGCTAAATTCATTTGCAAAAATTGATTTCTATATGATATCTAGATTAGATGACATGACATCCATTTAATTGATAGACCATGTAGTAACAAATTCAAAACTAGATGAAAGAGATAAATTGACAGTACAATTTGGAAAACATGAAGTCATTAATTATGTTTGTTCCATGTTTAAATGAAGTAGATGAAAGTATTCATATATTGTGTGTGTATTGTAACTCATCTATAAACAATAAAAAAGCGTAATGAAGTATGGTTCATTTAAAGAGATATCCAGAATCCAGGTATGTGTTTTCAAGGAAAATCATTTGCTTACTATCACATTTAAATACAGCTAAAGAAAAATATCTCCATTGGTTTCTGTATCCTTTGTATGAGCAGACACTGATCACATGTTTAGCATTATCCTTCCTAGTTACTTCTACCTGAAGATCTGCATGTTCTCTGAAGAAATGATATTGATGGCTGGTTTTTTTTTTTTAACTACAAATTTTTATGTTATTATCTTGCTACCAGATCAGACAATATTAAAATATTCAACACCTTTGTGCTTTTCAAATTTGAGGTCTTCTTCCAAATAGCCATTTAATGCAATGTCACAGAATGACTGAATCACTCAGGGAGGAAGGAACCTCAGGAGGCCTTTAGTCTGAATCCTTCTCTTAAGTTTGTGGTGAAAAAAGTCTGCTCAGAGCTATGTAAAAAGTCGAGTGTGGGAAAACTACAGCAGCAAAAATTTTGGAAACCTCCATAATCAGAAACCTCACTGCTTTCTCCGGGCAAATTTATTTAATATTTGATGGTCCTTAAGGTGAAAAACTTTTCCTTATATTTGGCAAGACTGCCCCTGTTTCAATCTATGACTTGGCTTTTCCTTTTTAATAGTCTGCTTATATGTACTGGCAGACTGCTCTTACGTTGCCCTCAGAGCTGAACAGGATCAGCTCCATTAACTGTTCCTCACAGGGCAAGTGGATCTGTCCCATTTACCTTGGTGTTGTTCTGCTGCACTTGGTACAGTTTATCAACATCTTCCTGCATTTGGAAGTCCAAAAATGGATGTAGTAGAACAGATATGGCCCGCATCTGAAAGTAACATGGATCTGAATGGATTTTTGCAGCCTTAGAACAGTTCTTTCCATAAAAATCTCAATATTACATAACTTGTAGTTCCAACCTGCCGACATTTAGTATAAGCCCATTTAGTAAACATCTTCTATTATTTTAATCTAATTCAGAGCTAATTGAAATGCATATAAGAACACAACCTTCTGTAATCATAGATCCAGACATTGAACCAGTCAGGCTGCTCACAGTACGTTTCCCTAAGGACAAAATAGATTTTGTAAAGATTGTTTTAAGAAGGCATTAAAAAAAAAAAAGAAAAAAAGATTTTTAGGGAAGGTCATCGCTTACCTCTAATGAGTAGCAAATCTTGTTTGTTCTGGAGACACAGGAGCTAAGAGTTACAGTATTTGTTATTTGATTTTTCTAAGCTGGATCTTACTCTTGCAATTGACATCCCTTGGTTTTTATGGGGAGCCCTGTGGGAAAGGAGAAAGGTAACATAGCATTGCATTGAAATTGCCCTGCTTTTAAGAATAATACTTGAAAGAATGGTAGAAATGTGAAGAAAAAAAATGCCTGGTATGCCTGCATTTGCAGTACTATGAATCACCTTGGAATGTTGATTTCAACATTTCTTTAGCATCTTGTTTTTTAAGATTTTAAAGCTTTACTGTTAAATGTATAGTGTATTTTTCTTTCTAATTCTTTGCTTTAGAAGAATAAGTTTTCAGAAACCTTTACATTACAGAAGAATCTGAAAGTAGAATTAAAAATTTGAACCTACTCACCTGGAAATTAGAAAAAAAAAGAAACAAAGAAAAAAAAACAGACAAGCAAGCAAACAAAGAGAACAACCCAAATTAAAATCAGAAAAGAAAAAAGAAAAAGAAAGAAAAAAAAACTTCTATGTTTAAAGGAGGCACTGGTTTTAAATATAAACTTGACTTGCCTAACTATGACAGCTGGTCATTTTGGTTGTTGGGACGGTTTTGCCATTTCTTAGTTGGCTAATGTTAAAACCTAAAAAAAGTCAGAGGTTGCCTGTGTACTGAGCAACACAGGCAAAAAAACTAATTATGGGGTTGTAGATTTATGGGGTTGTAAATTTATGGTGTAGATTTGAAGCTGAACATCAAAGGAAAGGGAAGGTCAAAAGCTGGATGTGGACTCTGAACACCGCAACTTGCTGTTTCTCTTCAGCTGGGCTAGTAGTTCTTGTTACTGTTGCCATGGAAGCTGAAAGTGAAAAAGAATCAATTTTGATTCTCCCTCAAAGGACTCTCTTCCCTATTCTCTCCCTCTGCCTCACAGACCTTTAAAACCTTTTCCACCAAGACTGTACTTTTAAAATTTTTATTCTTTAAAGCTCACTGCTTTTGTAGGAAGACAGTGACGTTTTCCAGCCATGCATAGCATTTGGATGTGCAGCTTCATTTATAGATATTGTTTTTGAAAGAACAATGGACTAAGACAATCAGGTGATTTCATACACAGCACTGTACAGTCCTTGGAGATTTTCAGTGTATACTGACTTTCTGCTTGATTGAACCTCTGAATGCAGTGCTTATAATATCTAGTATGGTAAGTTGTAATTTCACTATAAGATTGTTGATAAGTTTGAAAATTTGAAGACAATTGATTTAGTGTTACAATATCGTCATTGTCCAGTCTTTTGCAATTCGTGGATACGCTTGTCCTACTGAATGCCAAGACTTCTCTCTTTTCAGAAATAGGAAGTTTACTCTTGAAACATGGAGGATGCTTTGGCTAGAAGATGTTTTTCTGTTTCCAGAAAAAAATAAAGTAATGCAAATTGAAAGGAATAATTTTTTTTTTTCATTATAACTATAAATAAAAGTAGATGGGATATAAGAATTCTTTTCTAATTGAACTTCTTGGCTTTCTTTTTTACTCTTTTACTCTCAAGGGCTATCTAGTTCCACATGATACATGTATGTTAGTCTGTTTCTGAGTTCTGGCCTGGAGCAAAATAAAAAGATCTCTGACTGTAATAAACCTGTCATGCAATAGAGGACAGTCATGCTCTCATCCTACTCTATATGAAGTAGAGACATGATGTAAGCCATATATGGATCCTTTTAATATGGTTCCTTTACAAATATTACTGAAGGACCTAGACCTTTACTTATCAATCTATATCTCCTATTTAATCCTCACTGATACCATGTGGAATTTATGAAGAAGGCACCCCATTTCTCTACTTCTTTATAAGGAAAGGTCAGAAGTAAATAAAAGTCCAAGGAAAGAGCAGTAAGAGCCAGCTGCTGCAAGAGCTATGCTTGCATTGGTGGCCTTTACTTTTTGT
This sequence comes from Rhynchotus rufescens, assembly GCA_032273925.1. Taxonomy (NCBI): domain Eukaryota; kingdom Metazoa; phylum Chordata; class Aves; order Tinamiformes; family Tinamidae; genus Rhynchotus; species Rhynchotus rufescens. The sequence goes on along the minus strand of JAVCKT010097348.1, from coordinate 2,224 downwards.
GGAAGAATTGTCTGAAAACGGGAACTGAGAGGAAAACTAGGGCTTAACAGAAATTTTGGGATTACAGAAGCTTGCTTGGGGTGAGACACAGTTGCCACTTCCAGGATGGCTGGTACGCACAGACTCTGCTCCTCCATGGTTGCCTAGGCAACACAATCTGCCCTCTCGCAACTGCAAAGGGGAGTAATGGAGGATGGAGCGGAGTGAAGACCCCGCGGCCAAACTCTGTTGCACTCCCTGTGCTGGGCCGCTGATAAGCCACACAGCAGATGTCCAATGGGAGATATCCAGTAAAAAGTCTGGTGCTGAGCCACAAAAGTGGCAAATCACTCCTTTCGGATGAACTTTGCTTGAACTTTACTCATTATAAGCTCATTATAATGCCAACACACACTTCCATCCCAAGTTATCTGCCTCCGAGGTACGACCACTCCTCACTGAGCACGTGCTCTAGATTTTTGATTGACTGTACCTTTAAATGAAAGCGAGAAACTTTTTCAGCAATCAATAACAATATTAAGTGTGACTCTAGTCACTCAAGCTCCACCAGAATGTAAAGAAAAGTATAAAAGGTCAACTAAGGATGATGAACTTAGGGGGAAGACTCCATCGTAACTTCTGTATCAGTCGATGGGCTGATCCCCCTTCCCTCCCCTCGAGTTGAGAGGCCGCCTGAGAAGACTAAGAACTGAGAGGGAAGAAACCATCATAGCTCTTGGGGCTGCTCCCCCTTCCCTCCCCTCAGCTTGAGGCGTTGTGGATTTTTCCTGTACTGACATCCAAAACCTGCTTTTTAAATATTGCATTTGAATAAATCATACTATTTGTGAACTCAGCTACTTGTTTGGGGGGAGACAATTGGACCTACAGTTGGCAGACTGTTAGTAAATCCGATACTGCCAAAATTGAGCTTATAGTTGATCACACTATTTGGGAACTCAATTCGTTCCTAGGAAGGCGATTGAACCTACGGTCCATAGACTGTGAATCTGATATTGATTTGATATCTCCTTCCCCTCCACCACCACTACGGCTTTCAAACTGAAACATTTCACACTTTTCAGAAAAGAAAATCTGCTTACTTTTTCAGCAACAGTTTGCTATTAATCATGTCTGATATCAGGGCTGAAAAATAAATCTCTGACATAACACTTCTACTTCATATGAGGAAGAGTGACAGTTTTCAAGCGTGAGGAAGAGTGACAGTTTTCAAGCGTGACTGAATATAAGGAAGGCTATGAGTTAGGAAAGAGAGAAACAAAGTGAATAAAAGACAATTGTTTGGGAGGTCAGATAAGAAAATATTAGAATTGAGGAAAGCAATACATACAAGCCAAGATATTGACATTGTAAATGTGCTATTCTATTAAAGGTGACCTTCACTGACCTCTTTTCCATTTCAGAAATCAAGACACACAAGTGATGGGCTGTACATTGGAAAATTGTAATGATGCATCCACTCCTGACAAATATGCTCTCCTAAGAACCCATGTGAACTATGGCAGGTGCAGCAAAACACAGTAGCAGGACAGAGGTCAGGGACACTGCTATCAGATTTCTCTATGAGCATTACTGAGTACTCCTGATGTTGTGGCTAGTGTGCAGGCACACACATTCAGGTCAGCAGGAGCTGAAATCCCACAGCAGACCATAGTTGTGTAGGTGGGACTGCATGACATAAAGGAGCAGAACTTTGCCAACAGAAGTCAAGATAAAGATGCATGAGTAAACATTGTTGATGTTTAAGCCCTCAGGGTGAAAGAGAAGCTCTCAAGGTGAAAGAGTCGCCAACAGAGGACTTCAGATTCCAAAAAAAAAAATAAAGTGTAGGAATCATGTATTAGGCTAGTTAAGGTCCAGCCTGAGTGTCAATATGTTAACTTGTCTTAACTTGGATGACAAGTTAAGACTGAAGGGCTTTAGGCATATCTAGCTAGCTGGCAGCTGAATATCACATTCCAAGATCGTGGCTTGAAGAGTCTCACCTAAATCCCATTCATATGACACACAATTTGGTTCTAAGATAAATTCCCTTGATGAATTGAATCCAAATTACTTTCTGGTTCAAGGCCTTAATGAGCACCGAGGGTCCACTCATCACTAGCCTTCAAGAAGTTGATTGGATGGATGGTCAGACAATAAAAATCCTTTTTACACAAATTCGGGGAAAAGACCAGCACTCATGTCCTTGAAAATTGTAATATGTATTTATAGTGAAAGTTTT
>JAVCKT010097347.1:0-27585 GCA_032273925.1 Rhynchotus rufescens | reverse complement strand
TCCAGCCCATGTTTGCTTTTTTGAGTGTCTGTGTCAGTAACAAGGAGCAAGTCCATTTGCTCCAACACACCCCCTTCCACCTCTTTCACTGCAATGGAGATCACAAAAACTCTTAAGCATAAAACGTAGCAGACCAAATCAGTCAGATAATTCTCTTTATCAAACTATAACTTTGACCTTTTAGAAGATATTCAAACCCAGTTAACTGTGGAAGGAGATGGAAGCAACATCTCACTCTAAGTATTTTTTTAATCATATAGTACTTCCCCAAATACCTATAAATACAAATTATCTTCTGGCCTCAAACTACATATTACTATAAAAAAAGCTATCTAGATCTTGTAATATAAAAGAACATACAAAAAATACATACACATTTAAAAAGAACAAACTACTCTTCAATATTTTACCAACCTTGAACAGGTAAGCATAAATTAATACAGATCTCGCTCCCTATATAATTTTTCTTCTATTAAGTAATACTTCTCAAATCCTCCAGTATCAAATGTCTTAAGTGCTACGGTCAAACAGAATCAGCATCTTACCTATGCTTTTCTCAGCTATTATGAAATTTCAGTCATGGATCAATGATGAATATTAAGTTCTGCAATACAAGCTATGTTTAGCTTTGTCTTTTATTACATATAAGCATACATATTCCTAAAGGCACATTATAAATATTGCCTTCAAAATAAATTTTGCATTTTGAAATGCACAAGATATAAACCTTGATCCTTTGTCTTCAAAATACCGAGGAAATATTTTCAGTAGGCACTTTCCTTTGTCATGCTAATAAGCCATCCTGGTCAGCAGGTTCTTTCAGTGCAAGGTATTTGCAGCATCACAGCAGACTTCACACTGATAAAAAGCCACACAGAAAACATATCACAAAACACACAGTTGTCTGTCACTATAACTTATCCAATTGTAACTACGGGGGGTATTTTTAAGTAGGCAGAAGGTAATTGCCTACTTGGATTTTTGCCAAGACACTGAAGCTAATTATTTTTTAAGGATGAATTTAGTGCTTGCATGAAAGGTGATGGATCAATAGCAAAAGAAGATGAAGTCAGTTTATTCACAGGCTAGGTACAGTGCAAGCTGTGGTGATGAAAACGTCCCCGCTGTGTCCTGACAATATACCATTTTCCTAAAATTGGAGGGGGACATGCATTAGAGTGACAGCGCACAACCGTTCCCTTCTTAATAGGAGCTGCCAGCAGCGAACAGGGACGCGCATGCAGATCTCCTGGACACACAACGGTGACCAAACTGCCATCTTCGGCCAACATTTTCCTGCCAGAATTCAGACCTCTAACGTACTTCTTTTTTTAATGTGCAGTACATTAAAAAGATATTATTGATTTTCAACCTGTCTCAAGTATCCATCAAGTATTAAAGGAAAATCCTAACTGTTACACCAAATGGACTTAAATAGGAGCTCCCACACTCCACAACAAAAGCCTCATGAAGCAGGGCATCCAAGTGCACACAAACACATAAGTTAAAAATATATATATTTTTTAAAAAAGCACCTCTGAGGGCTGGGGGAAAAAAAAATATTGGTTTTGTTTTGGGAGATCTTTAGTTTCCCAACGATTTAAGTGATTTTTAAGGTTCTTTTTAAAAAGGAAATTTATTATGCAGCATGCTCCAAGCAGCACATTTTTGATTGAAAAGCATTCCCTGACATAATACTTCAAGTAATGCCAGAAGAATAGAGCAAGTTTTTCTGTTAGAAATATTGTTGAAAGAAATTATTGAAATTCAAAAAATAGCACTGAAAGGAAGATGTTCATATCCAGCTTCAACAGGGAAAGCTACCATAGCTACAAGATGGCGGAACTGACAGCAGCGCCCCGCTTTCCACGCTCGGGGTACATCCCACAGAGAGTGTGGACACTCCAGGTCGAGGCGGGATGGAGGCCGGGTCAGGGGCTCCCCCAGGAGCTCCCCGCTGCACCACGCTGAAGCCATCGGCCTCCATCGGCCCTCCCCGTCCCCTCACGGCCTGGCCACAACATGGCTCCCCCTCAGAACAAGTAACAGCTACACAGCCTCCTTATCCCCTCCGACTCCCAGGGGTGACAACTCATCCCTCTCCAGCTCCAGAACATCTCTAAAACAGCCCACCACCATCACTATAGAAACTGCTTGGGGCTTATTTCCCAGATTTTATTTCCAATTTTCTGTTTTACAGCTGGCAACCTCTGATGAATCCATCATTGCCACAATCATAGGATCCAGCTACAGATCCGCTTCCTTGCATTTATTCCTTGATGAATTTTGGCTACAACTTCAGCTCAGTTCCAGTCTCTCCCCAAGCCACAATGACAGTCATCTCTTTGGAGAGATTTTTCCCTTCCAGTTATTTCCTTTTGGTTCTACAAGAATCTTCATTTTCCTTGATCTAAACACTGAAAATATCTAAGCAATCTTCTAAAAGTGATTATTACTGCAGCATCACATTCTGCAAAAAGCTTGAACTGGGAAACTGGGAACCCCAGTCTGAGACCTGGCCTGGGGTTGAGGCACAGAGGGGACACGTCCTCACTGTTTCTGCAGCAAAGACAACAAGAAAAATAAAAATCAAAACCATGTTTAGCTCATGCTTATTGACAGAATCTAGAAGTGTTTTCTGATGAGCACAGTGCATCTACACTGACTTTAATTTACCCATCTATGCAAACTGCAATGGCAAATTAAGCCAAAAAAGACAGTAACATTTTACCTGAAACCATTCAAAGGTCAAGAGACATTAAAAAACAGCTGCATTGTAAAAAGTCAACAAAATACAAGCTGAAAAAATCAGCTTTGAATCTAATATTAAATTATTATGTAGAATGAGAGCTTGAATTTATGGAAGTACAGAAGTGAATAAATATAGAGAACCTTATACATATCATGAAATATTGCAATATGTTGCATCCATTAATTTTAGGAGAAAACAGCATCTCAGATAACTCAAAGAGCTTCAATGTTATAGCCCTTTTGTTTCTGAAATATGACCTTCCTCCCTGAAGGAAACAGCCTGCACGGAGCTACCTCGCTGGTTGTTAAATGCACAAGTCATGATTGCAACCAGTCACAGGTCATGAGTCTAACTATTTTAAGAACTCTCAGCTACCTTAATTATTAACATAGTGCTTTATAGTAGGTCTTCAAGAATATTTTGAAAATGGCAATTGGTTTTAAATGGATTTCTTAACATTTCTGTGGTTGCTTATATACTCGTCCAGAAATCAGAGTGTTATGGAAATTCAACCCAATAAATGATTGCTCCTTTTGAGCACATTTCACTCTGTTTTTGAAGTCCCAAGAAATTAAGTTCTCATTACAATGTTTTGAAGATGTTAAGGGAAAGACTTCCTGGATATGTCTGCATGATTTTTATTTCAGACAAATTCCTTTTTCCTAATTTAATCAGATTATTTTCAGTTATAATGTGTTTAATTCCTTACATAAACCACTGCCTTCAGAAAAGCTAAACTGACCTTTTCCATTTGTAGATTTGAAATGATAAACATAGATCCATGTAAGCTTCACATATCCTTACTTGCATATTACCAATAGCCACAGAGATCTGAATAGGGTTAGACCTGAAATAAAGCTCAGTGAGATACAGACAGCCCTATAACCTTGCTGTTCTGTCAAGTCAGGCTTTTTGGCTGCATCTAAGCAGGATCCAGGGAATGCTGCAATTACAGCTGTCATCCAGTCCACCTACATTAATCTTTTTTTTTTTGCGGAAACCAAGGCATAAACCAATGCACATGCAGATATATAGCCTGGATTTATTTTCAGGTTTCCCACTTCAGATTTCAGTTTTTACTTATTATAAATGCCTGGCAAAATTAATTTGTATTCACTCTAACACTACATTTATTGTCAATTGCTTAATTTCATTTTGGGGAGTAAAAATGTTTCCCTTTTATCCCAGAATAATTTAGAGTTGTGGCTTACTTGTTCCACACTGAAGGAAAAATGCGAATTTGGCTGTATTTCACTTGTCACTCTAGATACCCAGACACTTACGGAATACGCTAAAGATACTTATCTTCAAAGCCATGAAAGCATTCTAGATGGATGCATCTCCTTGCAAACCAAATGAATATAAAATAAAGCAATGTCCTCAGTGATTTCCTATTACCTAGCTATAAACAAGCTCCTTGTCGTCACAGAATAGAAGTGCTAACCTCAATTTTTCTGTGTGTAAGCTTCCCATTTGTCATTTAAAAGGCTCCTAACTCAGGCTCCTGTACTGCTTTCCGCCTAGGATGATTCTTGCAGTTAAGGTATAACATTTAAGTGCAAGAACCAGGAAAAAAAAGTGGATAGTAGAGGTTGTTTCCTTCCTCTTTTATTTTTCTTTTTTTTTTTTTTTTAAACTCTCACAAGAATTTGAATGCTTCAAATCACAATATTATGAAAATACTGTTTCAATTTGTTTAATTAGGACTCAGTTGGCATAACTGTATTTTCCAGATACAGCACTCAAATCCCTTACAGCCTTTGAGTCTGAGAATAGCCTGATCACCTGAGGGCCTCTGGGAGCAATATGCAAGATGACCAAGACAAGACGGTCTTTAATACTGCGATAAGGTTTTCTTTTTCAGGTCATTATCAGACAAGAAAGATAGGCCAGAGCACAAATGAAGATACTTGACATTATTCTACCCAGGAAGGTCAGAAGAGCGTAAATTTCCCATTAGAGCCAGCTGAACAGTCTGTGAGAATGTATCTCTGAGCAGAGAGCAAGAGGAGCATCCTCTGGGAACTCTTCCCTAGAACACGCTAAGGACAAAATGCAGCACAGGGGAGATGAACGGAAAGCTCAGCAGGAGCATGTGATGCTACACAGACTCCATCAAACACTGCCGGGCAGCCTGATGAATTTGCTGTAACTGCTCAAGAGCTAAACAAACTATTCCAGGAACCTCCAAGTATTCCAGAATCAAAAGCATGAAAAGTAACCACTATAAGTGCTCTCCCCTGTCTCAGCTCTAGCTCTGAGGGTCTTCAGTGTCAACCTGTGTACTACCCCATAGCCAATCAAGATTAGATTATTGTATATTATGAATAATAACAAGAGAAAAAAAGCCAGCTTTTCTTTTACATTTCTTATACTCTTCCCATTTATCATGAAGAACAGACAGATTCTGTGTGCCCACAGCCTCTCACTGGCCGCCTACTTGTGTCTGCGTTTCCATCAGCAACTGCTGCCCAGCCTGCAGTATCCAGAAAATTGAAAAGCAGATTTGAAAAGATATGGTGAGATGTTAACCAATTTATTTGCTTGACTTTTCATAAACAGCTTTATCCAGCATTGCAGAAGCTACTAGGAGATGGAAGCAGGATCAAGACTAATATCTTTAAAATAGCAGAAGTGAAAAAGAACCAAGCTATGAAGAAGGAAAGGAAGAAAACATAGATGTTCCATTTAGTTCACTTTGCAATGCTACAATTTACATATCCTATAAAAAAATAAGACAAAGGTGAAGTTTCCTTCTCTCTTTTTATTCCAATTTGTCTCCTTTCCTATTTTTATATAGATATATAACAATACCTTTTTTCATCATAGCTAATAATGACATACTGCAAATTAAAAACCAAATTCTTCAGCAAGACTGGTTTAGAAGTAATTTATATAAACATTATAGATGACTGAGCCAAAAAGGAACCAAGAAATTTTGAAAAAAACGAACATCTGTTAAAGAGCATGCAACTCTTCTGTATCTTTCTATTCCCTCAGTTTGCATATGACAGCAGTTTTGAAAGGTTGAAGTCAGTCCGTCCTTCTCTTTCAATTAATTCCATTACTCAAAACATATTGGAGGAAAAAACCAACAACTAAAGAATAGGCAATAAATGCACACTATCACTCATAGCTAACATGTATCCTAGCACAGGAAAGTAATCCAACTCCTTCATTCACCTGTATTTTTGCAACAACAATTCATAATGACACAGTCCTGGTATAGACTATAAATGACAAATATTTATGTAAAAATATTTCAGATAGGTGTTTGTGTAAGTTCAGAAATGGAACTCCACAGAGATACTCAAAGCATCTTTCTCTAAACCCTTTTTTTAAACTTCAGTAGTAGTCAAAGTGGTGCTTCAGTAGCAGTCAAATGTGTGTGCACACGTGTGTGTGTGTATATATATCACACACACACATACACACACGCACCCACACACACGCACTGAGGTTGCACAGCTTCAGCAAGAGTGGCACCTTTACCTACCAACAGCCTAAAGATTCAGTTCCTCTCTCAGGAGAAGGATGTAGGTTAGTGTCTTCTACCATTAGAAGGAACAGAACATGCATCTTCAACCCACTCCCAGGACAAATTTCAACCATTAATCCCCAGAAGGCACAAAGATTGCAAGGTGGATGTCATTACAAATACCACATCCACGTCTTTCCAAGAGGTATCGAAAACAAACACCTCAAAATAATCCAAGAAACAACAGATTCTGAGAAACTCAATGGTTTCAGTATGTTAAGTTTACATAGAAAATACGATCCTAACCCAGCTACCCAAGGATTGCTTAGAAAGGTACTTAGATTTGCATCTGTACCCAGATGATGTGCCTTGCTATAATTAAAATCAAGACTTACTCAAAAGGGAAATAAACAGGTTATTTGCCCAGGTATTTCTACCAGGGCATGCAATAATATGCCCTGGCTATTACCAAGGAAAAACACATGCTAAACTTAAAGACAGGAAGAATCTGGATCCTTAGCTGGGAAAATTTCAACCAAAGGTTTTAAGAAAAAAATAGTGTAGCACACAATAAGTCCCAGTTACTGCATATGCTTAAAGAGTAACTGTTTCCTTTTATACTAATATACATTTATTGTTCAAAGAGTGCACGTGCCAACTGAGCTTTTGCAGATCCAGCCTATAATGTTTGCTATTGAGACAACAAATACTCTGAGCAAATGGAGGGCACGCTCATATGTCAGAAACTTGGAGAATTAACCCTCTCAGAGAGCTAATTGCCTTTCATCAGCAAACACAGGGGGAAATGGTCATAATTTTATACCCACTGCATAGTAGACAATCTTCTATTCTACCCACCAAATTATTGTGTCTTAGAGCACTCCTCAATTTTAAAATTATAGTTAAATGCCCTCTGAGTGGGGAAGAGTGATCTTTAAGTCAACTCCAGTTATGAAACATACATTATATAGACAATGAGCTTGGCTGCAAAATTGTTACCAGATGGTACTGAAACATTCCTAATTTTGATATAGGGTAGCTATGCGATATACTTCAAGTATAAGAGAAAACAGAAGATAATATCATAAGGGAGAAAAACACTTGATTCTGACTTGATCCTGCAAACTATTACAAGGTTCTATATCCCTACTATTACACACAGTTGTCTAACATCTCAAAGCTAAGTTTAAAAAAATGAAATTTCTTGCTTTGCACAAGAAAAACCAACAACAATCCCACTTATTTCCAAATTATTACACCAGATATATCATGACTGGCTGGGGATAAAATCCAGAGGATTTGAAAGATAAAACTGCTACTGACAAAGGAACAGCTCCTCATTATTTCCATCATCGCAAGACAAAAATAATAAAGATTTGCTAGGCTCAGATCCCAAATGAAATTCAAATTGAGACTCAGCATAGCCAAAATAAAGGATAATAAACTGAAGAAAAAATTAAGGTTGAGGAATTTTTCTTGTATGCTTTTACCAAATTCGGCACTTGGATGCCTCAATGATAAACACAGCTTCTGTCACTACAGTGATATAAATAACATTTTCCTTCAGTTAGAAAACAAGTTCCCATGAATACAGGCAAAACGGAACGTAGAGCACAGAGGCTCATATTAAATATTTAGCTTTCCACCTTACCAGTGTTTCTCTTATGTGTGTTTCTTAGCTCCTGCCTGAGGCCAAACAGTAAGGCCAACTAGTGAGGCAAAGCTACTATCAATCCCTATACATTATTCATTCATTTCAGATGTACCCATTCTGCTTCTGTCTCCAAAGCCAAGTATGCCACTTCCTAAAGCAGTTTCAGATCAAAAATCAGGCATTCTAACCCTGTCAGGAAAGCAGAACTTATACAACGTATTAGACCATTTAAATATTTAACTACAGGAATTGGAGATAAGATTTATAAACTCCAGTCATAGATGGACCTTTGTATCTCACTTTAAGATAAATACATGATTAGATGAGATATTACAGGATTAATTTAATGTTGTCTTTATAAAGAGAGTATAATTTTCTGTTAGCAAAGTTAATGTTATTTGATATGCAGAAGTGCTTGTTTTCCATCTTTAAGGCTCTGATTTCTTTCATTCTGTCTAGTTAGAGATTAATTTCTTGCACAAAACACCTAGTTTAATTCCTTGTCATAAGCAGCAACAACAACAGACACTTGCAAACAACTCTTTAGTTTTTTCATGATAAATATGTGCAACTGGAAAAGAAGAAATTAATGGCACTTTCAGTACCTCTGCACAGAAAGGTTTTGCCAGAGATATACTGCAACCAGTGCTGAAGATCACTTCTGGCAATATTACCAGCAAACCTAGTTCTGCCCTCAAAATATTATGAACTTATCAACTTGGTTTTGCTAGGACTGCTTTCTAAATTACTACCTGACCTCGACAGGCTTCCCCAGCATTACCAGAACAACAGAATTCCTCTGGGGAGGGTAATAGAACCTAAGAGTCCGAGTTTCTCCAAGTTTCTCTTCAAAATGAGCACTTGGAATCAGGGTTTTTTTTTTGTTTGTTTTTGGTTTTTTTTTTTTTTGCTAAACAGCAGCAGAAATTCTAAGTTTAAAATACAGGCATTTAACTTCCACTAGATGGGACAGCAGTTGCTGTCCCAGATGGAAGCAGTTGCTTCCACTAGATGGGACTACACATGAACTTGATAAATGGACCAATCAAATCAAATAAGGAATGCAGACCAAATACTCGCATGTGGTCCCTTTTTGTAGGAAAAGGTCTACTCCATCAGTGTAAGAGCTCAGGAAACTCCTTTCCCTCAGCACACAAGGACAAGAACTTCACTGCCTAAAGTTACATTTTATATGAATTGGCATAAGAAAGTTTAACCGTCTAAGCCCGAAAGCAGAGCCAAGCCCCATTTTATCTAGGGGCGTTTTGTATCACATAGATTATTTTTCAGCAAGGCAGAACAATTCCATCTAAGAGCCCATCTCATCAAAGTCAGTTTATAAAACTAAACTTGGTGCAAAGTCACTTGCTCATTTAACTGCTTTTGCAGTCAGCTTCTCTCCAAGGATCATAGGTAGGCTGAATATGCCTCTTGCTACCCAAGCTACACCCACCTGCCTTCTGGCAAAGGCACCAAACACAGATGCCAGACCACATTATGGAAAACCATAAACCTTGTGTGTGTCTCAATCTCTATGCAAAAAAATAGCCAAAAAACCCTCCACAGCCTAAATTCCTTGAGCCAAAAACTACCACGGATACCTCATGGCATCGAACAAGAGATTGGTTAATGCAGAAGCTGGGATGCAATACAGTTGGTGATTGCAATAACCAATACATTGGCTTGCCAATAAAGAACAAAATGAAGAACAAAACCTGTGGACAATGAAATATAGCGCTGACATAACAATGCGTTATCATCCCTTCTGACAACGAAACCCGCTTGCCACCACCCTGGCACGACAGTCCGTTTAACCCAGGGCTCGCCCCTGTAGCAGTCTGTCTCATATGCCAAGGCAAAATGCCGCTTGTTTTGCATTGCCAACTTAATTCTTGCCATTAATTTCTTAAAAAAAAAAATCTTAGCATTGAGAGGAAAACAGCATTAAAATAACATAAACACTGACATCTCTAAAGTACTTTTATGTGCATTTATAAAGATTTAGCAGTATATAATGAAGAAAATTAAACACGGGAAGAGTTTAAATGTTTATACAGAGTACATCAGAATGTCAGGAGCTTACTTAATTGCTATTGTAGCCAATTTCCTTGCCCCTCAAGGCTCATTAGTCAGTCACCTAATCATTCCATAGAATAATGCACCCTCTGCTTCCGTCTTGCATCCAGGAATACATCTTCGTCCGCGTTTCCAGCAGCGTTGTCCTTCAGCTGCAACCTTTCGCAGGGGTTTTGACTGGTTGCCAGCGTTACTATCTGTTCCACATGGAGGTGGATTTCCCCAACATCCGTTAATTCCATTCTACCATATACTTAGCCATCTGGACAGCCCGGCAATATAAAAAGACTGCTGTTTCATGAAAAATCTGCATGGCTGTGCAAGCAACTAGCTCGCTGCATCTGTCCACCTTACGTTTCTACAGAGATGCCAGTATGAAATTATGGATTAATAGCGTGCCTTCCAACCACAAAAATCGTACTATGCCCTTGCTGTTGGAACTAACGTGCAGAGCAGATGGAAAAGCAAGGTGGAAACTTTTCAAGCACTTATATAGCAGAAAACTACATGTAAAACTCTTCCTGAAATTCATAATAATCATTTCAGTGAAACTGAGACACTACAATAAAACCTTATGAAATGCATGTTGGCAAGAGACTACCAAATCTATAAATACATTTAAAACAATATTAAATGTGTTTTTCTTAGAGAATATATGTTTAAATATTAGTGTAAATTGAATCAATTAGAAAGCTTTCTAGTAAGAATCTAAATATATGCATTTACACACAAATTCCGTACACATGTAAATGGCAGTAAATTATAATTTAGATCCTTACATAAATAGTTGACATTTATAAACTAACTCAGGAAGCAAATTATTTTTTCAAAGCTGAGTTGCAATTTAGTTAACCAGCCAATTGAGAATTTTTTCCTGTCTAGTTTCCAAAGAAACTGGTGACATGGTGATGTGTCACGTAAGTCCATTAGAAGAAAGAATGTTTTAGATGCCGACAAGAGGTAATTTGCAGGTAATTACCACAAACACTCAACAGGTAAATACTGAAAGAACTTTTTTCTAAGGAGACAGCTATCCAAGTGACAAAACACTACAAATCCGACCAAGAATATCTTCTTTTTTTTGGGGGGTGCTGAGAAAAAAGGATGGAACAAGAAGTCACCCAGGGCACAGACTGCAACCTACTGAACCCCCCAGTTCCAGCTGCTTCAGGCTGCTCCGAGTGCTATATCCACACAGCAAGCTATAAAATACAATTCATTTAAGATTTTACTCAATATCACTTTTTGTAGTTCCACAGGAGAGCAGAAATAAGGGCACCAGAAGCACTGCAGGTAATCTTCCTGCAGAGCTAGAATATCTGAGATATGTAATTTTGGATTAAGAAAACAGCACAAAACTTTTTCCATGCGGAATAACATCTACTCTGAACTACTTTGCAATAATTATGATACAAAATTAAAGGCTTCTCAGTGCAGAATATTATGTGAAGAAATTTGGTCTAATTCTCTCCAGGTTTATTTTTAAAATCACCACAGTGCACGAAGGAAACTTCTCAAGGAAGCTTCAGCTGGTGAAGCAGATTGGGGCTAATCCCTTTGTATCCTCCTCCTGGTAGCTACTGTCAAAGTGCTATGAAAGAAGAGAAATACCACAGGAAAGAAACTTGATTATTCCCATTTAGGATTATATTAACTTTATAAGAACACGATTTACTCAGCAGAAGATGAATCTAACTACTTGAGAAGGCTGAAAGGCACAAGGGAAGAGTCTATTGAACCCTCTATTAGCTCCTTCTCAGGCTCCAAAGCTCCTACGTAGCTTAACACCAAGCTCAGCTTTGTTTTGACTGCACCCTAGAGGTAGCTCTGTCCATTGCTTGGTCCAATTCTCTGGACATCTAATCCTGCCTCAAATCCTAGAGGCTACTGGTGAAGAAAAAGAAAACAAAACCTTTTTTTTTTTTTTGGTAAATATCCAGAGCTTAGTAAAAACAGTTAAATATCTAAAGATAAGCCAAGAGAGTAAGATCATTTCTCTGCTTTTGCTCTCACAGAGGGAATGTAGCTAAACACTGTGCTAAGGAGGCCCATATGATTACACAGCTGACTTGTTTTAATTAAGCAAGTTACTATCACTTTTAAGAGCCTCCGTATAAATCCCATGAAAAATATTTTTTTGTGATAGCTGGGACAGTCACAATCCTGATAAAATAAACTCTAAAGAAAGCCACACAGTCTAATCCATAATTCTACAACTTCTGTCCAATAGATGAGAACTAGGCTACTAAAAGGCTACTCAAAGTCCTTCATCCCTCACATTTTTCTCACTATGTTAAACCACTGTAACACCAAAAGCAGCTAAAAATAGGGTGTTATTTTTTGAGAGAGAGAGAGAAAGAGAGAGAGAAAGAGAAAGAGAGAGCGCACATACATATTAACAACTTGAACAAAATAAGTTAAATAACTTTGTCTCTGGATGAAGGACCTCTGGATGTTTGGACAACTGGTGGCTCCTGCAGTCCTTATAGAAAGTCTCTTCATTCCTGAACATGCCCCTCTGGCTCAGAGATAACTAGTGCTTGGATCAGGGTACGATGCCACAAAGGAACTATTTGAGTTTAATGGAATAGCCTTGGTGGCTGGTTTCCCTGCTCCAGTAGCTTCATTTATTTCCATCTTGCCAGTCAAGTTCCCTGTCCTGCAACACCACATCGGGGCTCAGTGCTCCCGATCTTGAGTTGTTTTTTTCTCTCAAGGAATTCCTCCATGAGTACATACTTTACATATATTCATTAACCTTACAAAATACATTTTACTCATCTGAAAAAGGAAGCTTTTTTTTTTTTGATTTTGTTTTCAAAACAGATGAGGACAGAGCCTCAAAAATTAATTCAGCAAGTAGAAATCTGCTGAAGAGCCTTACATACAAAGCTTAAAATACTTTATAGCACTATCCACAGAAAAATACAGGATTTGCAAACCACTATGCAAGAAATCCTATAAAGCCCACTATAATACGTGAAGTAAAATAAAACCATGAATGCTGTGTGCTGTCATTTCTTTCCCAATCTAGTAGATGCTTACAAACATCCCTGCAGGTGTTTAACTATTTAAAATTAAATCTCTCATTAAAAACTGTGCCTCATTTGCAGCTAGACTGAATACAGCTGAAATCTGTTCCTGAGATGAGGTAAAGGAGTCAGCAAATCAAAGTCAGCAGCTTTACTCACTGAGAAGAGACATATTTCTGAGGAAAACTCAGAATAAAGCATCTCTGAGCAGGAAACTTCCAATACAACATAGTGCCTTGCTTGAAAAACCCATGAACCCTGAAGGAATGATCTAAATAGAAGCAAGTATGTAAAGAAAATATTCATAGTAATAACACTGCCCTACCACACCTGTAGCTCGTTCTGTTGTTCACCACCAAGATGAAGAAAACCCACCTGTGTGACCAGGAGATAAAGCCAAGATTGTTCTTTTCCATACTGTGTTGCTACCAGGGCATCTCAAATATAAACCCATTCTTAATTTTGGCATTTCAAAAGCTATGTCTAACGTCACCTCTTTGAGTCTACGTTCTCTCTGCTCATCCAAATATTGTTGTTGTAATGTCATCTGGAAGGACTAGAAACAGGACTAAAAGCCAGAATAAAAAGGCAAATTTGCATTTCAACAGATAACAAATAGCCCCCGAATATTACTGCAGAAGTTCCAACAATGACATTTCTTCTAAAACCATTTGGTGTTTCAAATGAAGTATGCACCAACCTGCCATAATTCCTGAAGCTTCACCCACAGTCAGCTGTGATAGGAGGGACAGAGGCTTCCTGCATATTCTCAGTCTCCTGGAGCTGGTTACTCTTCTTGCATCATTATCAGCAGATCAGACCAGTTGCAGCAAGCTACCCAGAAGAGCAGTCTTTTGAAGGCACAGTGACATCTTCAGTGCGCTAGCTGCTCAAGTACTGTAGAACCATAAAGCTGATTTGCTTGGTATTAAAATAACCAACAACTATTTAGGAGATTAAGTGGAGAAGGGTTTGTTTCTTTCCAGAATAACTACATGATGTTACTCCCTCTCCCTCTTGTCCTCAACTAACGAAACCAGCCAAGAGATCAGCAGTGATCACAGGGGCGGCTTTTCTTCATCTTGGTGTGAACAACAGAACGAGCTCCAGCTGTGTGGTAGGGCAGTGCTATTACTCCTGGTATTGCCTTCATATGCTCCTCTCTATTTGGATCACTGCCAGGAACCCTTTTTTGGTGTTCCTGGCTTTTCCAAGCCAGGGTCATCCTACTGGCTCCTTAGATTGTGTGGTTATTCCATTGGCTTTATGGAGCAACTCGGACAGGAGGAATATGCTGAAGGCAATATATGCCAAGTCTCCCAGGGATGGCAGCTCACAGCCAAGGTGAGTCACAGCACCCTGCCATCGTGCAGCCGAACAGCGCCTGCACGAAGAACAGTGGGAGTGAAACTGTTTCACTTTGGGGTCTTCTCATCAGGAATTCTGTTTGGAACAAATAGAGGATTTCAGCACAGCATAAACTTGCATCTGCACTCAGGAAGAAGACAGTCTTCATTAGTCTAGAACCTGCAATTTGAGAATTGGAGTTACTTGTTAGCGCTGCCAAATCATCTGTGATTAGGCTGCAACTTCATTCATGCCGCAGCATTCAGAGTTTGCTGTTACGGATTATCTTAATGGTCTCTTCTTTTGGGGTAAAATCCGCTGAATATGCAGTGAACATCTGGGCTTTCAGCAGGATGAAGACGTGCGCAGCACTGAGCAGCACTTGCACAGTTGAACACAGACTGCTCACGTGCTGCTGCTTGACTGCTGGGGCACTTACAGCGCTTTTGCAAATGTTGTTTTTTCCCAAATGAGGAAAAAAACATGTATTGGACCCTCAAGACTTGGAGGTCAGGGAAAGGCAGTTTAGGAGACGGAGGATTTAAGGTCTCACAGGCAGCTTTAGGTGAGATCTTGGCAGATCCATATAAAGCCCAACTGGTTGCTTCCCCGCTCCCAGCACAACTTGAGAGAGGGGAGTCACAGCACCAGATGGGAAGGGAAGAGGAGGGAAAGGAGCAGAGGCAACAAATAACAGGCCGGCTGCTCTGGGAAGCTTTGCTAAAGGAAACTCCCAGGAATTAGGGAGGATAAGGAACTGACAATTTAAGAAGTTTACCTTACCTTATCTTCAGTTTTGCGGAAATTCAAGTTTTAAACTGAACTGCAATCAGATGTTTCACTGCTAGGCCATTTCTTAATCCCAGCATTATTCTGAGGGCTCCATAATAGCTCTCCATACACGAAATAACATAATTCAGCAAGAACAGATTACAGAATCCAAGTTGTCTCCCAAATCACCTTATATTGAAGATGCCATCATGAATTTCATAACTATTTTTTTTCCAAGCTAGCATTCTTCTACTTTTTCAGCTGGAAACACCAGGGGATACAGTTTGCCAGGCTTTCAGCATCCATCTCTCAGGGTGCAGCAGCAGGGCTGCTTTTGCCAGGCACCAGCAGTGTGACCTGCACAAATGCTTCCTGCGGAGTTATCACTTCCATCTTCCTACTATACATCACCTTTACAGCACTTTGTTTTACCTCAGTTGGGAGTATCTCATTTTTCACCTCTTTCCAGAAAGAGCAATGTATCTTGAGCTGCATTCCTCCTTTTAGCTGCTTTAATTCTGTTCACCACTTACCATATTAAATGATTACTTTCCAGTAAGTTACTGGCCCGTTTTTATCGAGGCATCTGCCATTCTTTGCACTTTGGCTGTAAAGTCCTTCTGCCATTCCATATCAGACCATCTAATGAACACAGTCAAAGTGACATTCTGTGCCTTTGGACAAGTTTTCCATACAATTCTTAAGGAATGCATGTGAGCTGTACATATTATTCTCCTATAATATGAAGCCTACAGAGGTCTGATTGCATGAGCAAACCCTTCTGTGATTTTCTTTCAATGAACGGTCTACTCCCAAAAGCCTTTCCTAGAAACATGTTCATGTGAAGACTGCCCCAAACAGATTGCAGAAGAACAAACATACAGGGATTTGAGGATTAGTTAGGGTTCTTGTGCCAAGGGTGTGGAGAATATCCCAGCAGATCTCTGCATAGTCACGTGGACCTTTTACAAAACTACCATGAGCCAAAATTAACAAAGTGAAGCCATTTGAACTAGTATACAGAGCAGACATTAAACTTTCCTAAGTTTTAATATTAGGGTTGACCATATCCATACAGACTTTAATATACTTCCATATACTTCCAAGTTTTCAAATGTTTTTTAGTTCATTTGGGCAATTAGATTTATATAAACTACTAAGTTTCAAGGAATGCAAGTGCATAATAATAGCAGGCATCTCCCTGGAAATTTGCAGGCTTAAAATCTTTCGGAAATTGCAGCCCCCACCCTCACCTGCTTCATCTCATTTCATCCCAGTTGGAGTCAGGAAGCTCGGCTTTGTATAAGCCCTATAAAAGCATAAGGACAAAAGACCCTTCTCCCTTACTGGAGTACCGACAATTAGAGGACTTGTAAATACTTGCGAGAAAATGAAAATTAATTCAGAACAGTCTTTTACAGCTGCGCTCTTCTTTAACTAAGAGCTTATCAGAAACAAAGTACTTTCAGCAACTCTACATCCTTTTTAGTATCATTTTCTTGTTAATCTCCTTCACAAAGCACAAATGCACATAATTCTAAGAAAGTTGTAATCCACTCAACACTCTATTCCAAGAAAAATAATTATAAATAAAAGTTCAAAAAATTTTTACAATCAGTTTAAACACATAACTGGATGAAATGAATTCCCAAGCTTTATTGTGTTACTTGCTCACCATTTTTATGGCCAGTTCCCATTTTTTCACATTTTCAAACATTTTCGCATGAAGTACATGGACAAAATGAGCAACTGAGTTTCATTTGTCTGTTCTCAGTGTACATATGTCAGCACACAGACTGAATGAAAAAGCTTTGCAAGCCACACGTAAATGCTCACATATGAAATCTGGATCCATATGTCTACATTAGCATAGGAAAACCAGCTCACTTCTCTGTATGTGAAGTCTACATCTTCATAAATAAAAACTCCCTATGCCATAAAACCCAGTATTAGTAAATATCTTTCAGGTCAATCATTAATTTCATTGAAACAAGGGTTTTTCTAAGTGTGTTAAAGCATGATGGGGACTGCATCGATTTTTTATAACTTTAGTTCAATGTGGAATACTATTATTAGTCGCATAGAGATAATTTACATATGTATTTTGCAGGTTTTAAAAGGGCATACTTAGGAAACTATAAAAGTTAATTTGGAAAAAATATTACCATCTTAGAAAATAGTCCAAACAATACAGGATACCGATTGGAACTCATTTTTAATGCAATTAGTGAAAATGTATTTTTTTTTCTTTGTATTTTCACTTAGGAAGGAAGGAGGAGAGAAATTCCCAAATCTCCCATGAGCAGAACCTCCTCAAAAGCTGAGCAGAACCTCTACATTTTCCCAACTGAAACAACAAGAGTACAATTGTTCTCTAACTTTTTCCATCCCTCTTTAGGCATGCAAGCCAACCACCTGATCTAATTATGTTAGTATTTCTTATTAAAAAAAATTGCTTAGCATGCATTTTAGACATGCTCTTTTATAGGATTTTGGGTGCCTATCAGTATCACTATAAAGAAAGCTGGAGCAAATGCAGAATAAAACACACTATTTGTAAATAAAAGCCCTTTTTTTTCCCCCAGAGCTACAACCTAAGTAATGCCAAACGTTCTTTACTCTAGAGATAAATGTCTTTCTTACCAATCCTGCACGTCTCTATTCTTATTTGCATGATCTGGAAATCATGCAGTTTCAGAAGAAACGAGGAGCAAGCCAGAAATAGATCCTGCATGTAAAACAACCTCTTAAAGATGACAGAGCTTATAAAGAGAAGAAAGCAAGCTGAGCTGCAGGAGGAGAAAACATGAAATAAATTTCTGCTTGGAAATTGCATTCAAAGCTCCTGAAGCTACAACATTTTATGCCTGCAGGTTTGCAAAAGCTCTAGACAAAAGGGTACCTTAGCTACCCTACGGAAGCTTAAGCAAATGCTGTTCGTCTTCATGAATGGTCCAGCGCTCCTCTTCAGATTTCCACCAGTTTCAGGCACCAAGTACTGTGGGTAACCTAAGCTCAAAATCTGGTTTTCCCCTTCTCAGGAAAAGCAGGATTCAAAATCAGCAGAATGAGTCTACGGGGTTTATTGCAACCTTTTTTCTTAGGACAAGCAGAGGTGCAGAACATCCTTAGTGAAAGGCACAGGGAGGAAAAACATCCCCAAGAAGCCTCCATGGGGAGAGGAGACCTCGCCTGGCTTTGACTACTCAATATAAACAGTGACAAAATGAAATATAATCTTTAGATTTGATATGTGCCATTTCCAAAAGGCCTCCAAAAATCTACCATAAAAGAGTCATAAAAAGGAAAGACAAAATAAAACCACCAACATAACATTCAATTAGAAACGACTATAGTACTACACCATCAGCAACAACTTGCCCAAGTATATTAAACTATGCAATCTGGTGAGCAGTTGCATGCAACAGTGAAAGATGGCATACAAACCATATCTAGAAAACAGAAAAAAAAATCCCTCTTTCAGATAAAATATTTGAATTAGACTCTTAATGGAGATTAAGATAGCGTTACAGCACTTATTAATACCTCCCCTATTATTTAATTCAAGAAAAAATATTGTTTGAAAACAAAACGGCTATATTGCAAGAACATACTGACATCTGCTGGTATTTTATAAATGCATTTTTCAAGGAGATTAGGATTTAATGCACACAACATTTTTTATTATCTAATGCCAAAATCATTAGATGCCTAACAAATTGACATTGCTCATATCTGAGCACAATAAATGAAAACAGTGTTCTCCACAACCAAATTTTAAAAAGGCATGATGTCCTGTAGGTGAACAGTCTACACAAATAAATATACTTCTCAATATTTGCTCTTTGAAATACCACAGGAAATTATTTTTGCTTAATCCATATAAAAATGCTGCTAGAGGGCAGGCAATTTACATTCAAATAGTTATTTCCCTAATTTCCCTGCCAACAAAAGCCCAGTATTTCCAATTTACTATCCAAGGATGTAACTATAGCTGTCACTCAGGCAAGGCTCACAATGCTGAGTATTGTTTCACAGTAGCAGCTAACAAATTAAAGGAACAGATTTTTATTTGCATTAGCACCGTGATGAGAAGATCCACGTATACACAGCATACTAAGTGTCTAGTAGACAACCTGCTGAACAGAGCACCTAAAATACCCTGGACAAGATCCATTACCTCTGTAAACCAGCTCAGTTATTTTCCTAACCAGCTCAGAATATGATCTATAGGACTGGAGAGATTTGAAGCCTATATGAAAAAGTCAGAAATTCTAGTTAATGGGTATAGTTAGTGGAGCAGCTGCAGCTTGCAATCTTTGTGAATATGAAATACTGTGTGAATATGAAATACATCATGCACTTATAAATTTACTATTTCAAAACTGTGCCATGTACTTGTTTAATACATTCAGCAGGAACCACAGCTTAAGGTTTCCTCCCCCGTGTGGGCTATAATACAAAGTTATGGTTGATAATTTAAACACAAATTAGAAGAAATTCAAAATTATGGTCCACATGAAGCTAACAGCTCAGATGCATTGCACATACTGAAGGTATAAATTTAGTATTAGACACAATGATCCAAAGCATTGAATATGAACAACTGTCAAGTTGTGCTTCACAGAAACCATGAGCATCTTCCTTAATTTTCAACCGTTTCCAAATCAACTGTCAGATGCAAAGTCATTTCCTTTTATCAGTTCATCATCTCTTTAAACACGACGGAAGAAACATTTAATCGTGTAAAAATACCACATTCCCCTCTCTAAACCATTATTTGCATATAGTTTTTATCGCATACATGAACCAGCATCACAGCGCTCCCGTGGTGTCCCCTCCCAGTTCCTTCATTTGAGACGGTTTTATTCAATTATTTAAACTTCTTACCTATTAAACATCTTCAGAAGAGAATAGTAAAAGGAGGAAACGGAGGGAAGTAACCCATTGCTCTAACATTCTCCTGCCCATTGAAATGCAATTGCAGATTGGCAAAATCCACATGTTTCCACAGAGCCGGAGGAAAAGCGCAGCCTTCTGTGCTCCCTGGGCCCGGCTTGGCCTGGAGGAGGCCTCTGTGGCCCTTCCCATGTCAACGCTGCCTCCACACTCATAGAATCATAACATTATTATTATTAACATTAAGCATTCTGTGATTCTATGATTATAATGGTTGGGAAAGACCTAGGAGATCACCAGGTCTGCCCAAGTATCAGGCCCCTCAGCGTAGCTCTCCTCAGAGCAACGTTTAAGTTCCTACTTAGGTGAGTTTGCAAATAATGAAAATTCTAAGTACACTTGAAATTTTGATGAACATTTGAGACCCTTTAAAAAAAAACTTTCAGTTTCTGACTGCCATTCGCACCTTAAGAAATAGGGAGCTTGCTACAAGAAAGCAAAAGTATGAGCCAATCCAGGAAAAACAAATATATATATATATATATATATATATGTATTTAAACGACTGCAGAAAACTTCAAATTGACCAAGTTAAAGAGAAAACCAGTATGAAGTGTCACCACCAGAGGTGTCTTTACACACTTACACTGCAGGAAAACAGCATTCGCTCAATACAAAGACATGCTCAAAGTGATAAAAAGAGAACAAACTACTGGACTGCATCATGCTGCCTGCCTGAACTGGCCTGCTCATTAGTAAGATGGTTTATTGGAGATGCCAGATCACAGTATGAGGAGTGAAGGACCCTATCGGTAGCAAAGCCTCCCAATTTTACCGCATTTTACAGTAGGATGAGTAAAAGATGACTTCAATATCAAAGCACGTTTGATTTAGAGCAAGGCTTATATGAAGCAAAGGTCCTACTGGAGCACTGTACCCTATGTGCTCTGCACATCAGGCTACCAGGTAAGCCCTTAAGCTGCTCCAGACCACAACTGGGCTGCTGCTGATTTATCCCACAGCAGCATAGAATACTTAAAAAAAAAAACAGCTATAAGTCAAGGATTTGGTACTGAATCAAAATGACAGCAACACTGCAAAATAAAGAGCAAAAGTAAAAATAATAATAATGATGATGATAAAAAAGTAGGCTTGGGGTAGGTAGCTGGGATTGGAATACATAACGGCATAGCCCTGATTTAAGTGGAGGACGTTCACAACAAAGCCATGTGTGCAAAACATGCAACATGGACCAGTCTGGTATTTGGCAAGAGATCAATCTCGTAATGACCAGGGGAAACCCAATCAGTCTCCTAGGGAGGCAGCTGCAGCCTAAGCTGTTATCACGATGGCAACAGCGAGGAGGTCATCATGGAGTGGAGGAGCCATTTGGAGAGTATCCTAAATTAGGGAGCAGGAAAGGGGGCCTAATATCCCGGCAGGATCTGGCGGATAGCTAGCTCCATTAATCTTCCTGCTGGGTAGCTCTGGGGGGCCTGATTCAAACCGCACTCTGGGACTTGCTTAGCATTTATATTGGTCCAGACTTAAAACAGGTATCACCATGTGGTAGATGGCATTTTTGGTAGTGCATCTTTGAAGTCTGCGAAAAGGACATTTAAGTAACTACTCCCTTACTCCTTTTCCAAGGGAAAAGGCTGTAGTGGAATGAGTGTTTTTTATCCTAAAACTTCATGGTAGAGTTTCATTGCCACAGAAGATTTTTTTTTTTTTTTTTCCTGCAGCACTGATAAAACTTTTGGTACCAAATTAAAGACAAAAACCCAGCAACACAACTTGAAGCTGAGGCCTCCTTGTCCTCTCTTTAGACCATAGGATCCGGGATCATGGCATAGGCCATGCTGCATCTCAATGCAGCCAGCCACTAAGTGCTACACGATTAAGTAGATTTGAACATGAAAGATTATTCTGAAATCAATGTTTTATACTGTATGCATTCTGTGTTTCGTAAGGGCAGTGGCTGCTAGCTCTGCATTTATTATTGAGCTCATTTGCTCAACAAAATATTGGTATAATGTTGCAATACCCTTCCTACAGTAATAATTGGTAGCAGTTACACCATAAAAAGTGTTTAGCCGGCTACCTGCAGTGATCATTAGGCAATATTTCTAATTAGCACCCAAAAAAGAACTCATAACACGTTTGGGCCGCGATAAGTCAAACACCTAGACTTATGAGAAAATTGGATGTTTTTCCAGGACAGAGAATATGGAGCCTTTTCCCAGGCCACGGCCATTCAGCCTCATCTGCTTCTCCTCTCCCCAGACTCCTAAATGCTAATCCTCTACAACCTATGGTGAAAGGTCAGCTGAGACCTATGTGCTAAAACACCAAACTAAAGAGATAAAAGCAGAAACTCAAGAATTGATTACCCAGAGGGAAAGTCATTCCTATTCATCAGGCAAGCTACCTTGTGATGGGGGGGGAACAAAACACACAAAAAAAGTCTTTCTGTAATGGACAGACAGATAAAAGGTTCTTTTTTTTTTTTTTTTTCTTTTCCCAAGACGAGCGATTATTAGAGAACATTTTCTATGGAGCCTCGGTGCTCTGGGAGCTCCTTGCAGTTCTCAAAAGCTGCTCAAGAATTCTGAGCTCTGCTACCAAGGAGGAAACCCCACAGCATATGGTCACCTTTTGCAAGACAATGCTGCTAAGTAGGTTGCCCTTCTCTGCATGCAGCCTCACATTTGTAAACTAAGGATGTGCAGGGGAACTCAGGAGACCCAGGAGAGTCAACGGGGAGCACCCAAGGCTCAAGGCACCAAGTGCTCCTGCTCTGGGCCATCAAAAGTTCATCTCAACACTGTGGACTAGATTTTTTTTCCCCCGCTATCTATACTTCTCTGCAATGACTTAACTACAGAATGGCTTGATTTGAAACACTTCCTAAAACCTTCTTCTATATCTTCTTATTTTCTTCCCACATTTTCATTTGAATCATTTTCACACAATTCACAGCCATTACAGAAGGTTTTAAAGCTGATTTCTTATGGTTGTTATCACTCCCCATGCTCATGTCTAATAAGGAGATGGAGGTCAGAGGCAGTAACGTTCCTGAAGAAAGAGGAACTGGCCAACTCAAAAAGCAAGAGCCTACAAGTGTCCACACCAAAGAAAACACTTCCATATATAATCACACTTCATATATAATCACACTTCATTGGAAACTAAAACATCCAATCCATCCACAGAAAGATGATTAATATATGTCCAAAGGTGATGGAAAACTTTCAATTACAGATAGTATCTTCGTAGACTAAAAAAAATAAACAGCTTACAAAACAAAACACAGCAGCTCACCACTATTTGTTTAATGATAAGAAGCATAAAAATAGCAATTGTTTGAAACATTCTAGACTGTTTCCCTAAAATTTCTTATACTGGAATTGTAACTTCTTCTTCCTGGACCCCACTGTACAGCACCTTGCTGCTCAGGCAGGAACGGTATGTGAGAAGGGCACTACAAAGTGCATCACAAATTGAAAAAATTGCATCTTTTAACACCGATCTCGAATGGTTTCTTCGGGCCCCACAGCGAGCATCATGCCATCTCTCTTCTTTTAAAACGTGCTTTAGTTTTGCATTTTGCCCTCTAACACAATCCAAAATTTGCAGCTCAACCTGCAGTAACAACTCCTCTTCCTACTTGCACCGAAGTGGCAATTATTTTAATGGATATGCTTGGTTATTTTTGCTAAACCTTCCTGACTGACTGCAGACTGTCATTCTCCCACACAAGTGCTTGAGTTAGCGATAGTGTTTCCCATCCTAGACAGTCATCTTAATTCTAAGGGACTGTATTGCATGGCAAGGCAGCAACGCATCTGTCAATCTGGATGCACATATTCACACAGCTCCTTCCAGGTATTAAGTGCACTTCCATCCTGCTCTTTGGAAACGGGATTTTAGGACCGCATCCAACCTTGCCAACTGTTTTGGTCTTTAATTGGCTTTTAAATTATCACTAGTCTTTAGATTGTAACTTCGTGTGCATATTTAGTAGTATACAGTTCTCACAGAACTTTTCCATTTGTGCACGGTCCAGTTCTAATATTCACAGTAGTTTGTCTCCCTGTTTAGAAAGCCAAATAGTTAATATTTCATCAAATACCTCAAAAACTTCCATGCATTTCTGAATATTCATTAAAAACTCCACTTATAAATATTCATGCTTCTGGATAGGTTCTCTTCAAAGTACAACCTGCAGCAGAAGAGCAAGGACCTCAAATAACATCTACTTGCCAAAAAACCTAAGTTTTGAAACATGACAAGCATACTTTTGACATCTGATGCTGCAGATACCCGATTGTTTCCATGCAGTGAACTAAGTGCTACCATTTCTATGTGGTCTTCACGCTGTTCAAATGTGCTTCAGTACTTCTGCTATACATCACTGTGAAATCCCAGCATCCCAAAAGTGTTTTCCTCTGTCAAATACAATTCCTTCTCAGATTATATTCATTATCCAGCACATCAGTTTAAAAGACACAAATAAAATTATCTTACTTACAGTACATTGTAATTTTAGATGTATTACAATTTAGAAAAATAATAAGCTTATCGAGGGAAAGCATAATAAATACCAGTAGAGAACTTCAAACCAGTTCCTGTTTAAGCATAAGCCATGCAGACTGAGTAGGCAATAATAATAGCACCTACTAGCAGTATATTCAAGAATAGAGAACATGAAGCCTTAGTGATAACCTTACTCTTTCAGGAAGAAGGACGTTCATTGGGAAAATAATGATGGGTACTGGAAAAGTCCAGTTTAGTTATTTTAATATTATTATTAAATAAAAAAGGCTAAACATTAAAAGATGTAACTGAGGAACTGGAATTAAAAACAGAAAGCAACAAGACATCTCATTAGTTCCTTGGGAAAACATCCTCAGAGACAGGACCTTCCTGCTCCCAAGAAATATTATTATTAAAGTTCTTATCTACTCAGCTTCTGCATGAGCACGACAACAACAGGCTTGCCATGGATTTCCATGATTTCACAGTCACAATCACAGAACTTCCCCCTTCCTGGTACCCTTTTGAGCACTGCCCGTGTGCTCGTACCCAGTGCATCCTCCCAGGGCCGGGGCTCACAGTGATGCAGAGCTGCTGTTGGGATCTGACGTTCAGATACCCCGTTTCACAGCTACAGCACGACGGATTAGCGATGGCAAATTATTTAATTAGCCATAGGTCTCTTGTGTCCAGCTTCCCCCGGCACGAATGAACACTGGGCAACTTCCACCTGCCTGGAGCAAGAACAAACACGCTATTGCGTGGAGGGATCTATTGTTAGATCCCTCTTTAAAGCAACAAATCTTGATACGCGATGCATGAAGATGTTCCTGAGTAAGTTCTGCTGATCAGTGCCTCAGTTCCAGCCACAAGAGGTGTTTTCCCCTCTGCTAAGGCACACGCTTTGTGGGGAATGCCAGGGGCACGGGCTGAAGTTACTGGACGAGAAAAGAAGCATAAACAAACACGCTCGCAGCTGGTCACGCAGCATCCACTCATCCTTAATTCACACACAGAGGCAGAGATTGGCTTCACATAAAACCAAACACAGGAACTCCACATACGTTCACCACATGCAGTACTGCCACTCGTGACCTCTGGCTGCAGCATCTCCCTGGCGCGAGGGCTGCCAGGGCGGCTCGCGGCCGCTGCGCGCGGAGCAGGGGCGCCCGGAGCCGCGGCGCCCACCGCCAGAGCCGCGGGGCAGCCAGGGCCCACGGGCTTTGCCAGCAGGGCAGGGCTCTCCCGTCAACAACCGGGACGTTTCACTGCAACTTTATTGCAGCTGATCATTACTGAGTCTTGATAAACAGCATTCGAACGACACTGGAAATCAGCAATGCTGAATACGGACTGCAAGCATGTCACTGCTACAACACATGAAGCACCTCACGTGTACCTACAGTGAGCACTTTAAGGAGCTTTATTAAAAATAAAAAAAAAAAGGTTCATCTTCAGAGTTTGAACTGCACATCTACTCATTTCATGTTTCACTACAGCCAAATTTATGATCTCACCTAAACCTTACAGTACAAGAACCTCGGACAAAAGAAGAAAAATTCCTCTATCATTTTTCTACTACACTAAAAAAAAAAAACCTCAAAAACCGACAAATGCCCCCACCAACCATCTCTGCTGCCTCGTCGCTGATCTCCAGGGCTCCCAGGGTGTGGGGCGCTGCAGGCAAGAGACCCTTCCCGAAGCCCCAAGGTGCCAATGCCCACACGGGACGAGGGGTGCGGGCGCTGCAGCCCCCCGGGGACGGACGGACCCTCCAGTACTGAACAACGGCAGAACCAGGCAGAGCAGAGGGAGAGACCCTGAGGGAACAAGGCACAAAGGAACTAAGAGTGCGTATGCAGAGGATGATGGAAAAGACGATGGAAAGCAGGAAGGCAAATACAAGGGCAAAGAGAAAGGGGGTAGGAACAGGCGCCCGGGTGGCAGGGCCGGTGCCTGGGCAGGAGGAAGGGCCACGTGCGGGGCCCGGCCCCAACTCGGCTGCTCCGCGGGCGGCCGGGGCTGCGGAGCGAGGGGCGCCCGGCACCGCGGGCCGTGGCCTAAGGACACAGGAAAGCAGCTGCCAGCGCAGGGCTGAACACACGGAGCCCTGGATGAGCCTGTCGGGATGCTCCGCACCTCATAACCCCCAGGTGTGCCGGATTTTCCGCCAGGAGCGCATCACGTTTCCCATCCAAACCCCTTCGGTCCTGCTCTCCTCTGTGACACCTGGTTGTGCTGGCATTTCTATCACGGACAAAATCCCTTTCACGAGAGCCAAAAAAGCATCCTCAGCACCTCAGGGACACAGAGCACAGCCACTGCAAGAACTATGAAAGTCATCAAAATACCGTGATTTTCTTTGTTACATTTGCAGCTACATTAATGTTAACCAGTTACATCCTAATAGAACAGAAGAAATAAAGTCTTCATTTCAGGAAACACTCAACTCTTTGTCTTATGCAGTTATCAGAAGACTAAACCGTAAATGAAACTTCAATAGCCAAGGCTTTAAAGCCAGTACGAGATGCTTCTTTCAGCTACATTGCGATCTAAAATTAGACTAGATATAATCACAAATGCTGCATAAAAATTATCCTCCCCCCAAACTCTACAGCCATTCTAAATTGCTTTCTACAATTCCAATGACGGAAACATGAGATACAAAGTACTTTTCTAATGAATTAAAGTGGCCTATTGAGAACATACATTGAAAACTCACTTGCCCCCCCCAACCATCGTTCCCCATAGATATGTCACCGATGAACTGCGATTACTCAGGCTCTAAAGCGGAATTCCTGCGTTACAAAACCACGGCTAACTTCCCCGGCTGCAGCAACGCCGTCAACAGATAAAAACTTTCCCTTGAATTCCGGCACGTTCCCCTCTCCCCGCAGGCTCCGCGCTCGGCGCAGCGCGCGGCGCCGTCCCGTGCGCTCCGCGGGTACCTTGGCGGGCAGGGAGGCGCCGGGGCCGCCGCGCGCTCGCGCATCCTCCAGCCGCTCACATGGCGCCGCGCGCTCCCCGCGGAAGCTCC
>JAVCKT010097346.1:0-11809 GCA_032273925.1 Rhynchotus rufescens | reverse complement strand
ATCCCTTCAAACCTTTAAAATTTTATTTTTTTTTAAATTTTTATATAAAAAAAAAAAAAAAAAAAAAAAAAAGACCCAAGCTTTCTTATGAAACTCATGAGATATATTCTCTTATATGTATATGAGATATAGAGAAGATCTATATACATATATGCATATTCTCTATAGACTCTAGGCTCAAATTTCAAAATTCTTGAGTTAAATGACAGTTTTGGATCACAGTCTATCTTGGAATAAAAATGGGTGAGCATTCCTCATTCCATGATACTGCTGAATATGTGCAGAACATTTTTCTGTAATTTTAGAGCAGAGTTGAGTTAGTGGGAGCAAAAAGCTTAGAAAATTATCAATCTCCTTAACTTTACGAACATAAAAGGAGATTCCACCTGCATCAACCATTTCTTCACCAAAAGATTTGGGATGGATTGTGTTTAATATGCAGCAAAAGTTAATGAAGTTAAGAAGGTGGGGACAAAGTGTTGGATTGAAATTGAACCAGAGGAGGAAAAGTGTTATTCCTAAGTATTTGTTTAACTGTTTGTCTTGTTATTTGTTCATTTTGTTTTGGTTTTGGTTTTCTTTCTCCTTACCTGAATCATAATTACATCATTAGGTTAACTTGCAGTAAATTAAATTAAGAGAAATTGCCTGAGTTGAGACTGGTTTCCCTCCACATGGAGAATAAACAGCTTTGGTCTTCACTAACCTGGAAACAGTGGAAAGAACTTGAATAGCTCCAAATGTAGACGAAGAAGCATCAGCAGAAGGTACAGTCAGGACTGTCTCCATCCTCTCTGAATGTTATAGGTAAAGAAATAGGAAGAAATTCGCTCCATAGAAATGATATCCATTTTATATTGGCAAATGTGATCTAACTACCATCCCTCATCTCCCTACTGCACCAAACATCTCATTTGCTCATTTGCTGCCTGTGGATTCTTGCACTAAGAGGCATCCTGTCTTCCAGAACTGTCTATCCCAGTCTGAGTCAGTTGCACTGTACATCACCCCTCTCCATTGCTTCACCATGCAGAATATAATCAGTGGCATCTATTCTGCTATGTCAGATCTCAGAAAGGCGTAGGGCAACATTTTTGTTCATCCATGGAACTGTGAAAATAAGATTTGCTAAGCTGGCTCATTGGATACAGTTACGTGGTTTCATTTATTCCAAGGATTATCTGCCAGTGGACTGCATCCTGTTAATTGATAAGAGAATGATGGTAGGACACTTGCCAAAGGAGCAGAGAGATCAGACAATAAGATAGTAGCCCAAATAACTAGCCAAGTAGCTCTGAAAAGGGTAAGAATTATTTCTACAAAAAATGTGTGTAGCACTGGCTCACACAGCACCAAAACGATATGGAGAGATTAAATTTAGCCTTTCATTCCTTGTTACTCTGGACTATGAATTTTTAGTATTTTTAGGAATAAGATTATTGATGCTCAGCATTTAATATACTTGAATCTCTTCCACAGCAGACAATATTCAGAGAAATGTTCCCTTTTCTCAAAAGAACTTTGTGTGGATAAGTTTATTAGTATATATGAGAAGCTCAAATTACACAGAGTTGACAACTGTAAAAAAATAATCTGTTGGAGGAACTGTGTTTGTTTTATCTATCTCTGAGAGCATAGTTGTAAAGGCTGTGGTCAGAATTCTGATCTCATCTAGATGCTTGTAAATCAGGTCTGTTTTCACAGCCAGGAAGCTACTGGTGCAAATGAAGACTAGAACTAGGTATTACAAGATAAATACTCAGCTATTATAAACTGTTGTGGATCAATTCCACATTAAACACAGGTATGACACAACATTTTATAACTTAACATCTGCTCATTAATCTTTTCTTCTTAAATCATGAGCAGTGAAAACTGCTGTTGATACCTTTTTACATTCTTATCTTTACCCTCATTTTTAATATAGATGGCCTATGTCATGTGGTGGGAAGAAGCTGTGCCACCATACCCTTCTCCCTTTACCTATAAACACTGTGGTTTCATGTACCTTGGGTATGAAAGTAGGTTACTTTTTCATTATAAGATAACATGAGATACATGACTAAGGTGATAAGTGTTGATCCAAAGTTAGTTGAAGTCAGTGGGAACATTGACTAGGAAATGATTTCAGATTTATTTTTGCATCAGACCATAATATAACGAATCTAAGAGCTGACGCTGATTGCAAACACTTTGAATAGCCAGCAAAATGTAAAATACATTTAATCTTAAAGGCAGATGGGTTTTATGTATGTGATGACAGTTAGGATGGACAGTAGTTTTGATTGAATCTTGGCATCAACTTAATATGAAAAGAAAAATATTATTTTCCGTAATCTCCCCTTAGAATAGTACTTCTGTATTGATTACTTTCTTATTGCTCATTAGCAAACTCAGAGCTTAGATGGAAAAAGTATATTCCATTGGTTTTAAATTAGTATCACAACCTTGTATCTTCAGTTTTCTTATGCTATAATATCATGGCCAATCACTTGTGAATATTATAATTTGCATTGACTGTAGTCCTTATAGATAGACAATTACACGCCGTGGCCCTATTTTTCTCTGGTTAAGTCCTGTGGGCTGTAAAAAGCATTCTTGTGGTATTCAGGAAACAGAAAAAATATATATATACAAATCAGTGAACTAAACTCAACCTGCCAATGGGAAGGAAAGCTTATCTACTCAGAATGTTAGCAGTACTGCTGTCCAGTTACACTTACACTAAGTGTTTAATGTTCCAGCCTCGATCTGTGGTAAATATATTGGTATTTCTGTTTAGTTTGTATTCTGCTATTTTAAGTCTTTGACAATACACCAATAAACATACTTCAGTATGTTTATATATAGTGCAAAAAAATAATAACTTTACTATTTCATATATTATTTCATAATATATTTAAAACTTTGTTTTTATTTAAATGGCTGTCTGACCGTTGCAGAAATATCTAGGGATCCTCCTTTTCATCTACATGAAACTTACTGCCTTCTGTAGAACTGTCTGGAAGCCAGCTGGAATATAGCAGGCTATGAATGGATTAGAATGTATGAGTTAGTATAAATTAGTATAAATGGATTAGAGTCATATCAATTAAAATCTTAGATTTTTACTAAGGTTTTTGACTAAGAAAGCTTATATGCCTACCTCACATATAGACATGTGGTATATAGATATCTGAATCTAAATCACATATCATTCACAAAATAATTAGCTCATGCTGTTATGAGACTTTGTAATTTTTGTATATTCCAAAAGTCTAGATTTTAGGGAATTATTTCTCTTTAAAAAGCTAACATTAAGAAGGCAGAACCACTGTAAGACAATTGTAAATGTGGAACTAAAGAAAGACTAGAACTGACACCATGACCAGATATTAAATTAGCCTCCATTGTTTCCAGGGAGAATATGACATCTGCTGAGGGGTTGTGAGTTTTAAAAATCAATATGCCCAGCAATGGACATTTCATAAGAAAAGCAAACTATTTTAGTAAGAATAAACCGCTTGTCTGTGGACCACACTAAAAGAATCATCTTTAACACAATAAGATAGAGAAAGATGTAGTTTGGCAGTAAATATCAAGCCAAGGGAAGCAGGTAAAAATGATTAAAAAGGAGATGAAATGTACGACAGCATCATTAGAGAGACTACCTGATGAAATGTAGAGATAAACACAGACTTCAAAAAAGTCTTTAGAAAGCAGGAAAGTACAGCAGCGTAGGCCTAAAATTACACACTTTGGAAAGGGGGAATATTTGTGCCAGGAAGGCTTATATATAAACTGTCAGTTTCTACAAAGATTTTTCAATTATATTTTTGAAAGATAACTCATGAAAATAGACAAATTCAGCTATATTTAATAGTATTCTGCAAAGTCAACACTTTAGTACTTGCTAGTCTTTACTTGTCTCTTCTGTCAGTGGGAAAACAGAAAGAAGGTGAAAATCACATTAGAAAATCCTCAGTCAAGAAATCTGGCTGTTTTGGTTAAGTATCTCAGCTCAGAAATTTTAAACTTCATTACTAAATGCAGAGCTAAGCATGTAGATCAAAAAAAAAAATAAAAAAAAGACAGGATTTAATGATCTTTAGAATTTATAAAGGTTAAAAATCCTTTTCAAGTTGTTTTTAAGAACAAGCTAGAAAGAATCCATTTGGGAATAATAGAGACTTGTAAGCAATGTGTGACTGTTATATGTCTGTTTTCCACTGATGCTTCCATTCACAAAGAAGTAAGCCTTCAGGCATCTAAGTGCTTTGCAGTAATTATTCCCAAATGTTTGGTATTTATGAAAAAAATGCAACTTACTGTAGAGGATACTTCATTTAACTTCACTACAAAGGCATGTCACAAGAGCACATTCTAACATTGCTATAATTATCTGCCTGTCACTGATTCTGTTTTTCTCATAGGCAAGTCTATGTTGCTCCAGGGTGAAATTTTGCATTAGGACTAAAATGGGAATATTTTTCCACATCTAAGAGAGCAGATGTCATTTGGAAATCCAAGGATCAGATCCATGTTGCCTTTCTGAACAGAAACTCTAGATCAAACCCATGATGTATTTTAATCACTGCACTGTAATATGCTCTCAAACAATGACCAACAGTAATAGGCAAAGTACTGGTATAGCTCCTTCAGAAACTCTTCAGGAAAATGGGTTTTATCACCAGCAATACAAGCTAGGCAATGAGCAGCCTTTTCACAGAAGGTGGGCTGAAGCCTGTATAAGAATCACATGAGCTCCTGCTTCCAAGAGATCAAGGGAAAAAGATAGACCAATGGCTGCCCACATTGCATATGCCAAGCACAGTGCCTGCACAGGTCATCATGTCTTGAGGTCCTCTCACTCAGCTCCACTGAGGTTCTCCATTGGCACAGTAAGGTACTCCCACTCCTCTGTGGGCAGGATTGCATTGTAAAAGTAGTTGTATATAAATGCCAAGTTCATAAATACTTTGTTTGAGAGGTTATTTTCAGAAAGAATTCTTTGCATAAAGACTCTCTTAAGGATATTGATAAACTGCTCCTGCTTCTAAACCATAAGGCTTTCTTTACTCAAGTGAGAATAAAGAGTGCTGATAAAATTTGCTTCTTACATGATAAATTAACATTGGCCACTGATGACTTTGAGGATTATTTTCATAACACTGGGGAAATCAAATATTGATTTTTTAAGCTATTAAGCATAGCAATTAATTCACATAGTAGTTTAATTCAACAGCTGGAAGTACTTTAGTCCTACGTGCCAGAATCTACGTGCCTTAACAGTAAAGAGAAAATGCTCTTGAGCAGGAACATTTTGTTAATTCCTAAGAAGTTGATGCTTGGAACTGGAACTTGAATCTGCTGTTGGTCTTGTGTGGCTTACCCCTTTGAAGTTCATGCCTTTGAACATTAAAACTCAGATATTCATTCAGATATCCATATATATCTAAGTTAACTAAGATGCCTAGGCTAAAGCAATCATCTTTGGAAGCTTCCTCATTAGTAGGAGATAAACACTTTATTAGTATTTATTATTCAGATTTTAGATAAGAGCCTAAAGTTATTAGGTTGTTCTGGGCCTAAGTCATCGGGACACATTCTAAGAATACATATCCTATAATAAAATAATTTACCATTAGTTGAGATTAAGTTGTGTTGAGGATCAAATAATCATAAGGCATTGAAAGACCTAATTTTGACTACAGAAATCAGACACTGTAGGTAAGAAATAGAGTCTGGAGAAAAGAAATCCAAAAGTGACTCTGACTCCTGAATTATTCTTTGTAAGTCTGTGATTGAAGCAAAGAAAATGGAATTTATTTTTTATTATTAATTTTGTCTGTTACTAGCTCATTAGGTAGTAGTGACTGGCTGAATTAGGTGTAAGACTAAGAAATCATCTGAATGCCAGACCTTACCATGCTTCAATATGCAAATCTTAGCACCCACAAAATAAGACATAATTCAAGAGGTATTAAGCCCTCTTAATTAAGTGAAATTTAAATTAACCTTTATTTGTAGGGAATAAATTTGGTCAATGATTAGATGCCAAATTTTAGTCAATGAAAGTTCTTTTGTTTTCAATACATTTAGAAAACTATGGTAAATTCTTTACT
Source organism: Rhynchotus rufescens (assembly GCA_032273925.1). Lineage (NCBI taxonomy): Eukaryota > Metazoa > Chordata > Aves > Tinamiformes > Tinamidae > Rhynchotus > Rhynchotus rufescens. Next base: position 5,705 of record JAVCKT010097346.1, on the reverse strand, counting down.
CATAGACATATTTTAAGATTCAATTTTATCAGTTTAAAAGCTCTTTTACCCTTGGTTGGAAAGTATTACAGAAGTGATTTTTTTTACAGACTTTTTTACAGACTTTTTTTCCCTTTGATTACTATTACACACACAAAAACAGAAATTACTGCAACTAGTGTCAGTAAGATGGGTTAAGGACCATCTGTGAACTTAGGCTTCAGCTGTAGTTCTGGTGGTTTGCTTCCTTTAGACTTTATTCAGGCCCCTTAGGGGCTATTTTCTAGGCAGCCATGCACAGAATCATGACAGACAGTCACACTGGCTTTAATAGACATATTCCCCTATTACACACAGCATTTAAATCTCTTGTTTGCAATCATCTACTAGAAGCTCAAAAGCAGAAGGTTTTTATGATTTTCTTGTCAAGTACTGACAAATATTTTGCCAATAGTGAACAACTTACACAGCTGTTTTCTCTTCTTTCAGTGTAAGTAAGGTCTAATACTACAACTTAATTAGAGCTATGCATACATGAAATCTGCTAGAGTATAATTAACTCTAAAATATATTTTATACTATTTGTCAGATGTTTCCTCAATTACGCAAGCACAATTTACATCATTCTTACTATTCACAGAAAGTTAATACTTAACCATCCCATTTCAGTAAATAGCTCCCACCTAAAAACAAATATGGTGATGACAATGCAGTTTTTCTATGGATATCTGGAATAACCATTAAGAACTAGGCATACTGAGGAGCAGTTATGATCAAGTTTATAAAGCAATTGATCATATCCCCACATTCCAAACACTTTTTTTTTTTCTCCATTAAGCACACAGAGCACTTAGTTGACTAGCTCAGATATATATTGCTAGCATCTACAGCTGGTCAGATCTCAGATTTAACAACTGCTACATCATCTGGAAATAGCTATCTATGTTGTAGAAACTCATGCCAGAGTTATGAAAAGATCCCACTTGACCTAGACAAGCCTACTGAGATGCTACGCAGATTACTGGACCAAGGGTACTGTAACCGGAGCACAATGGCATCTGGAATTTTTTTGCCCAGAAGTTTTATAGCTGCTTCCATGCTGTGCTGAGCACTTGCCAATGATCCCAAGATGTCTCAGCTGTTTTTACAGTGCACATTCCAGCATGTCTGCAGGGCTTGTTCATTTAGATGCTGTAAAATGGGAACACAACCTCAAACTCCAACTGGCACAATACATTTTCCCAGCATGGTGTCTTTCTTGAAGCCAAATGGGCCATGTATGTGTTTGCTCAGGGTGGAAACCATAGCATTACACCTGTTTTCTAAATTCTGCCAGACTCCAATTAGCATACATAATAAAGAGCTTAGTTTATTGAGATTACATTAGTAGAATGAACAAACGTGTTCTGAACTCAGTGCTTTTGGGACTTTGCTGCATCTGGCACCTATACTGGTTCAGGTGTCTCTTTGCTCCACTGCAGACTATGCTATAAATAGACTCAGAGGGACTATAGATGCTAGTAAGTCATAAAATGGGGTGTTAAATCATTTCCCAAAATCTAAATGGAAAGCATATTTGATATTCACTTGAAACTGATGCTGCTATGTCATGTTTTCAGATGACATAATATCATATTGTTATACAGAATAAATTGCTAGTTTACTGAGAAGGAGATATATATCAACTTTTCAGCAATTTTTGACTAGTTTTATCAGCAGATATGTTTAAAACTAATACTTCTCTTTAATATGTACTTTTCATTTTTTATTACTTTACAGATGATATGCTTTGATTAATTGAGGAAAGATGGATTTCTTCATCCATCTGTCTTTTGGTGCATTTTTATTTCTATCAAACAAAACACAAGGGATATTTTCTTTACCACAAAATTAACAAATATTCGTGGAAGTGATAGACTACTAATGAAAAAAAGCCTTCTTAGTAACTTATGCATTCAGAAACTTAGATTAGCTGTATTCATAATTCATAAAGAAAAAGCTAACATTTTCATGCTCTTCTACTGTAAGTATTGGGTTGATTTTTTTTTTAATTTTATTTTCCTTTTAATGTATTTGTAATTTGAAGAATATATGACAGGCTATCTATGAAAGATAGGCAAAAATTCAATTTATTCTTTAAGATCTTAATACACTGCTAAAATTGAAACAAATATGAACAAAGATGATGGTTCTTCCTAAAGAGGGATGAATAGATGAAAGGATTGATTTTCATATTGCATAATTTTTTTCTGGAAGGAAAAAAATCAGCAAGGCTAAAGAAGATTTACCAGTCTAAACTCAAAACTTGCTTATACAACTTCTAACTTAATAGTTAAAGATATTGAAAAAGTATAATAAATTATTCTATAAGAATAATAGGTTGCAATAAAAATAAAGTTTTATGCAAGGAGGGTAAGCAAACAGGAAAGGAGAATAAGCTCACAAGAAAGGCAGGTAAGCAAACAGGAATGGAGTTGAGAAAAAATATTACTTGGAAATGGCAAAGAAATCCTCAAACCCTCCTAAAAATAGCATATATTAGGACCATTGTTTTGTGACTGAATTCTTTGAGTAAGAATAGTAAATTGAAATTTAAATGTCACAACATTTCTTGTGACTTTTTGAACAATTCACAGTCACTACATCTTAGAGTCTATTGATCAGAGTAAGGATGAAAGAGTCTTGGAGATATGGCATAAACAGGATTTATAAAGATGAGGTCATTTTGTTTGTTTGTTTTCTTTTGTTTGTAGGACCAACAAAACCCACTGTGGAGGTTTTTGTGATAATGATACTGTATAAAGCTTTGTAAGACTTGACTGAAGAGAGAGGCTCCATAGAACTGAAAGACATTAAGAAAGCCTCCAAGGCCAGTGGACATTCACCTAACCATCCTATTGCACAGTTCTGCAGGAACCTCTGAAGTATCTTGTAATACTCATATAATATTTATCAGTTACAAAGGTCAGACTTCCTGTCTACAAGGCTACACCTAAGCACTTTCTCTAATGGCCCATCATCAGTGGCTGAAGAGTTATGGTCCTTGTTCTTGTCTCTAATCCATTTATTAATATTTATGTATCCATGTGTTTAATTATAGTTTCCTTGTTTATGTTATTTCTTAACACTTAACAGAATGGAAGGACAAGGAAAAAGTTAACAAAAAAACTGCTGAAGTGCACGAGCTCCGTGGATGTGCCAGATGAATGGCAGAAAAGCCTATCAGAAAAGCAACAATGAGACTTTGGGTGCTTTCTTCAAAAACAATGGGAGCGGGGAAGTCATGTGGAAGCAGGATGACCCCACTTCCCTAATATTTACAAAGAAAGATCACAGAATCACAGAATGGTTAAGGTTGGAAGGGACCTCTCGAGATCATCTAGTCCATCCCCCCTCCTTGAGCAGGGACACCCAGAGCATGTGGCACAGGGTGGCATCCAGGCGGGTTTTGAAGATCTCCAGAGAAGGAGATTCCACAACCTCTCTGGGCAGCCTGTTCCAGGGCTCTGTCAGCCCTCACAGGAAAGAAGTTCTTCCTCACATGGAGATGGAACTTCCTGTGTTTCAACTTACACCCGTTGCCCCTGGTTCTATCACTGGCTAACTCACTAAAGCACTGGTATGCTTGCAAAGCACTTGACTGCTAGGTAGTAATATGCTAATCGGGTACTTGCAAAGCACCTGGCAAGGTGCCAAACTTGCCTGAAGATTTTGGAAGGACTACCTTGTGAGGATGACCATAGCACAGTCATGTACTCCTTTTGAGAGTACAAAGGGCAAAGTCTAGCAGTGATGAGTTGAGCAGGGATCAGGAACAATACCTGAACAACTCCTCCTGCTGGACTGTGATGTGAGTAACCCTTCACTGCCCTTAACTAGGGACGTCGGGCTAAGGACACTACTTTCAAGGCTCATAAAATCACCAAATCACAGAATGGTTAAGGTTGGAAGAGACTTCTAGAGATCATCTAGTCCAACCACCTGCTCAAGCAAGGACACCTAGAATATGTGGCACAGGATCACTTCCAGACAGATTTTGAAGATCTCTGGAGAAGCAGACTCCACAGCCTCCCTGGAAAGCCTTTTCCAGGACTTTCACAGGAAAGTTGTTCTTCCTCACATGGAGAGACACTTCCTGTGTTTCAACTTGTCCCCTTCAACTTGTTTCAACTTGTGTTGTCCCCTTGTCCTATCACTGACTTCATCCTCCCTACATTCTCCTCTCAGGTACTTATACATATTGATCAGATCTCCTCTCAACCTTCTCTTCTCCAGGCTAAACAGGCCCAACTCACTTAGTCTTTCCTCATAAGATAGATGCTCCAGTCCCTTAATCATCTTTGTCACTCTGGGCTGGACCCTCTCCAGGAGCTCCACATCCCTCTTATACTGGTCAGCCCAGAACTGCACACAGCACTCCAGGTGCGGCCTCACCAGAGCTGAGGAGAAGAACAGGATCCCCTCCCTTGACCTGCTGGCAACACTCCTCCTGATGCAGGCCAGGAGCCCATTGGCCTTCTTGGCCACAAGGGCACTGCTACCTCATGGTTAACTTGTCATCTAGGACTCCCAGGTCCCTCTCTGCGGGCTGCTCTCCAGCAGGTCACTCCCTATTCTGTACCCCTGCCTGGGGTTATTCCTCCCCAGGTGCAGGATCCTGAACTTGTCCTTGTTGAGATTCCTCTCTGCTCAACTCTCCAACCTGTCCAGGTCCCTCTGAATGGCAGCACAGCCCTCCGGAGTGTCGACCACTCCACCCAGCTTGGTATCATCTGCAAACTCGCTCAGGGTGCCCTCTGTGCCCTTGTCCAAGTCATTGATGAACAGGTTGAACAGCATTGGGCCCAATACTGACCCCTTCAGGACACCACTGTCCACAGGCCTCCAAATGGACTCGGCCCCATTTATCACCACCCTCTGCGCTCTGCCATCCAGCCCGTTCTTGATCCACCTCACTGTCCACTCATCTAACCCTCTGTATGAATACAACATAGCAGCAATATATTTCTTGTTTCTACTTCCCTGATTTAGGACATCCCCAAAGTCTGAGATATAGTTTCCATATTTATCAGATACATGCTAAGTATTATAATCATTCATTATCTCCTAGATACCAATTCTCCTTCAGAAGAAGAAAATATTCAGGCCATTACCCTCCATGTTCCTTATAGCTCTTTGTGTGTACCTTCAAAGAAAAACAGTATAGAGAGGTATGACTGAAGAGAGTTCCCATGTAAATAACAGTTGATTAGAGAATCTAACTGCTAAAACAGCTTGAACAAACAGCAGACTCCAGGCTTAGCCTGACATGACAGATTTTTTTCATAATCCCACAGAGAAAATCCTATTTAGAGTGACAGTATGTAGTGTGTGTTTACATACATATATAAAACTATACCTTCTACTGGCATTGTATCATCAAAAAATTAGGGTTTGTGAAGGATCTCCAGAAGACTTTCTTAAAATTTCAAAATAATTGCTACTGACCATAAGCAAATCAGTCCAGCTCTTTGTCACTAGGAATGCTGGCCCTTAGTACGGTGTTAGCTAGGTTTAAAAAGTTGGTGGTATAATTATCACTCCAGAGAAGACAGCAATTAGTCAACCCTATGGACCAGAAATAAATATTACATGTTGATATTAATTTATGTTTTGTACCCTCAGATCTTCCCGATACTCATAGATTTTACAAGCCCTAACCTGTTCTCAGAGCACAGGTTACTTGG
>JAVCKT010097343.1:0-11813 GCA_032273925.1 Rhynchotus rufescens | reverse complement strand
TACACAAGTCCAAGATGTTTTCCTTTCCTTTTCTTTTTTTTTTTATCAAAATAACCAGAAGGAAATATCCAAGTCTGTCTTCTTTTTAGAGTGCTTATAGTATTTGCTTAAATGAAAACTGCTCCAAAGCATCGGGTCACCAGGGTCTGCATTAAACTTAAGTATTTCAAGCTACAATTCTGAGGAAACAAGTAACTGACCTCACAAGATTTCATCAGCAGTGAATAAACATTTGCATGTTCATGGGAAATGACACTTACCACAGCACTGCATTGATCAAGACTGAACATAAAGTAGAGTTTCTTCCTCAATTTCCTATATGAGTTACCCCACAGGAGGGTGAACTGGCTTCTGTGCTAATGAGAGAGGAAGGTCTAATGTCCACAGCACAGGGCTGAGACACTTGTCCCATTTCCCATTTCTAGGCTTAGAGTTTGGGAAACGAAAGAGAATTAGGATGAATTCTTTAGATCTATGCTCCCTGTATCTACAACCTGTAAGCAAAGCGCGTGGAAGTCAAGTCCCTTCCCTATCAGGGCTGATAAACTCCTGTTCTATTTAAGAGCATGACCCCACCGTGGTCTGTTTGCAAGCGCTGTGCACCGCAGACATTTGCCCTATATTTAGTAAAAGCAACGCGGAGGCGGTTTTGTTTTCAAGATTAACGCGTGCATCGACCAGAACTCCTCTTGCGAGAGACGTAAACAAGCGCAGAGTGGTTCAGGCTGACCCGAAGCTGCTAGAAACACGCACAGCTTGTGCCAGGGCGTGTGGAAACCCCGCTCCCAGGCGAGTGTGGGCTCGGGTAAGTATAACTGTGCCCAGGGACTTCTCCCTCTTGCCTGACTTGCCAGCAGGCTAAGCAGAGAGGCTGCACAATTGAACTTCACTCAGGCTTTCGCCAACACAAGATCTGGCAGAAAACAAGGCAACAGCAGCAACCTCCCTTTCGCCCCTCCAGGACCCTGTTCTGCTCATAGTGCACAGGATTCCAGAAAAAAAAAGGAAAAAAAAAAATGAGGAAGGCTGAGGCCAGGTGGCTGGAAGAGCCCTGGAGCGCTGAGCTGGCAGTGGGAAGGAGCCAGCACTTCACATTCACTAGATCTTGACAGCTTTTGCTCTCCAAAGCGATGACACCATCCTCTGCACGGGGTGCTCGCCAAACCCTTCACAGAAGTCTGGACTGACGGCAGGTTTTTACGAGCACTCCAACCACAGAAAGTCTCCTAATTCAGAAACCGCCTGCTCCTCACATATGCTCTGTCCCAAGGAGAAAATTAAATGAGTTCTTGGCCGGGCTGCTGGCACGAGTGCTCAAAGACAGTGTCAGAAGCAGGATGGGGAGAAGCAGCGACACCACCGCTGTGCACCACGCAGCGAGGCACTGCCATGGACACGGTGAGCACTGGGAGGCAGTGGCTGGGCTGTCTGCCCAGTGGGAGTTTCAGAAGGCTTCTGCATCCCCTGTGAGCCTGGGGAACGTGGTCTGCACTAATTTAAGATAACTGTTGGTCTTCTCTGCACTGGCTTCAACACCTCACACTGTGCTGTGATCCAGAGCTGTGGTGGTGCTTGTCCTCCCGTCTTCCTGCAGACCCGGCACTGACAACATCTCTGCCAACGTGCTTCTTTCTGGCCCTCTCCCACGTCACCAGTCACAGGGTCCTCATTGTGTGGCTCTACCAACACAACTCAGCCCTAACTCGAACACCCACACCACCCCTCTTCCAGGTTGCTCCATCCCAAACCACCACACCAGGTAATCCCATGAGGCTCTCCCATCATGGTGTACATCCCTGGTTTGTCCCCTACTTGTTTTCTCAATCCGAGCCTTGCCTTCATCACCCACCCTTGTATAGGCCGAGCTCAAGAGACTCCTGGCTGCCGTGCATAGCCCTAGCCCTTCTGCTGGAAAGAAAACCAAATGTGCAGCGGAAAAGCTCAATTCTTGATCTGTTTCTTCCATTAGGTTTGGGATGCAGCCAGGACTGCAAGGAGGAGAGAGGAAGGGGAGAAATGGGCCATGGCATTTGCCACATTTGCCTTTCCCTCTTCTTCCATTCCTTGGGCTGAGAAGAAGCCAGCCATGCCATCCCCAATACAGCTGTACATCCCATTGTTGGGATGCTCCTGGGACCCTAAGCAGTTTGGAAAGGCCAATGGAGATTGAAGCATATGACGGTGGACTCGCGACAGTGAAATGTAGGACTGTGCTGCATTTTGGCATCACAGCACTAAGGACAGCAGGATTTCCCATCACGGGGCAGCTGCCAAGATCTCAGCATCTTGGCTTTCCTTCTGACTTTATGGCTTGTTACTGATGCTCCCAGATTCCACCGCATGTGATGGTAATCCTGGGAAACTGCATCTGTAAGCAGGGATGCTACTTAGCCAAGGCACATCCAGGTTGTAAGTGAGCAAAAAAAAGCCAACCTTTAGAACCACTGGATTGTCATTTGGATAAAAAGCATCAAGACAAGCCATCAGGATACGACTACGGTCCAAATCCAAACAGTTTTGCTATGAGACGAACACAACTAGAGATTACATTTGCCCTCTGCATTCTCAAAGGATGAACTGAAGCAACAGGAATGATGCACAGCAAGGGACAGAAAATCCACTGCTTAGGAAGTAATTCAGAACAAAAACTGAATGAGAACAGCCTGAAATGAAACTCGGGCATATTTTGGAGACTGCTGTGCTACTGGTGCTTTCAGGCTTCTCTTAGGAGCTTAAAAAGGCAATATCCTCCCTCCCTCTTTTCCTCCTACGGCCCAGATTTTAGTACTGTTTCCATCAAAAACAAAGCTATTATCTTGTGGTCGTGTGACATCAATACCACGGTAGGATCTGCGGTTAAACTGACTTTCCAGCGCTCTTCGGAAAAGGGAATGGATTTAAAAGCTGTGGATATTTAGGTGTATTATCTGATTATGGAGACAATCAGTCACGTGCGAGCGAGGGAAAGGTTGGCTCAGGCCCACGGAGCTCTGGAAGCACTAGGAGGAATTTGCAGTTCTGGCTGCAGAGCCTCTTAGTTATGGATGGTGGTTCTGTGCGACCACAACATGAAATCCAGTGCCTGAATTTTACAGTTTGGCCAGGAGACAGGATTCAGGCAATGACAAGCTTGTTAGTCTGACATCAGCCTTACCAAAACCCTAGAAAACAGTCTGAAGGAAAGAAAACAATTAAAAGATGTGGGAGCAAATGGAAAGAGGAATAAAATGCCACTTGGCATTTGCTAAGTGCAGATCATACGTAGATAACCTGAACTGCCATTTCTGCACACAGAAATATATGGTAGATCTTCACCCAGATATTAGTAAAGCATGAGATATAACATGCCACAGGAAATACTTTTTCAACCAGAGACAAAGTTTAAAACAGGAACTGGAAGGGACACAGGCAACTGGAAAGCAAGCTGCACTAGAAAGGGGAAATACTGACCAGAAGGGGAATTTCTACTGAATATATCTCAAAGATTGGCTCTGGGATCAACACTTGAGGAATAAGCACAGCATAAAATAGAACAGACTTGATGATGGACATAACATTGAGAGAGATCGCCATGGCAGGAGGAGACTGAAGTATAAAACAGGGAAATGAAAGCTTTGCCATGAGTGAGAAAACAGGAGATGCAACAATATTTAATTAGTAGTGTTGGAATTTAGCAGTTTCTGCTGCTGTGCTGCTGGAAATGGTAGGAGGTCCCAGGTGCAGTAGCTAGGGACTGTCAGCTGCCACTGTGACATAGTCATGAAAAAGACAAATGAAGTCCTAAAATGTCAGGTGAAATATTTTCCATAAAAGCAAAAAGCACCCTGTGGATCCAAAGCACTAGTGACCTTCATGGGCAGCACTGACAGTCCTGGTGCCCCAGGATGGGATGCTCAAGTGTCAAGCTGAGGGGATGACAGGAAGCCCCAGATCAGTGGGATTTTGGCCAAGACACAGTGGGAGGAATCCCAGCTCCTTTAGGGATGGAGGTTGAACTTGCAGGGATATTTCCAAGCTGGAATGCTTGGGTCCCAGGGCCATGAGGAGCCAGAAGGCTCCACTCCAGACCTCTGGTCCTAGATGCTGAAGAGCAGTGCCAGAGATTGGGCACTCTGGAGATGACCAGCCCAGGAGGGAGGAGAGACAGCCCATGTGCTCGGGCCCGATTACGCACCCTGAAGGTACCCAAGGAGTTAATCCTGACACTGCCGCTCATCTCCACATCGCTGCCTCCAACTCTTAGCATCGCTTCCTGTTGTGTCTGCACAAAGCCCTAAAATAAGAGAAAAAAAATAATTCTGGTGCCTCGCTACTCAAAATGACTGGTCTGGGTGTTAATTTTAGCCTGTGACTCCCAGAGGATGAGTGCGAAAGGACTTCATTCCTACTGTTGGAAGACACATTTTCAGGGCACCTCTCTTTAAAGGGGAGGTTTTCTCTTAGCTGATATTTCAAATAAACTGTAAACATGATGGGTGAGGAGGAGGAGGAGTTCTGGGCTTGAACAAAGCATAAGGTGACATGAATTGACTACCTGGCCCTGAAGCACACATGAAAGTCAACTGGGGTACACCAGCTATATGGGGCTTTACAGACTTAGGAGCACTCTTAGCCCTACTATGTTTATGGAGAAAGAAGTGTTTACACCAGGAAACAAATTAGAGCAGTATGAGCCATTTCCATCAGAAAGGCAAACAACAGAGCTCTACCTCTAAAGGAATCAGCCTTAAAATCCTTGCTTAAAACTATGGAGCCAGACTCCGGAATATCCCCAAATTAAGACCCAGATCTTTGGGGCTGCTGATGCCCACAGCAAGCTGCTTCTGTAGATCTGGACTCTTTTCTGCTGTGCGTCATGAGTGCCGAGTCAGGGCACCGCGGTACAGGGACAGCTCGCTCAGCCCTGACCACAGAAACACAGCCCCGTTTCCCCTAGACAGCCTCCGTGCTATTAAAATAACTGCACCCATGAGACATGGAGTAGGATCCTGCCAGCTAATTTAAGAGAGGGTATCGAGATCACTTTGCTCAAAGCCAAATCCTCACTTCAGGCACTGCCTGCGGAATTTGTTCAATTTTCGATTTTAACATCCAAGAGGAAAAAAAACCCCAAAACAACAACAAAAGCAAACAAACAAAAACCAAAATAGACTTTGCCAAAAGCAGTGACGAATCCGAATGAATACTGCAACTCAGCTCAGCTTTCTCACCCAGTTTCATAGTGAAGGCAGGGACACATGGCCCAGGCAAGGGGAGATTCCTGAGCAGTGTCCCATGGTCTGCGTGAAGAATGGGCACAGAACACATTTGCTCCATTGCCACCTAAGCACAATGACTGATTAAGAGGATATTTTTAAAGACACATTTAAAAAGGAGGAGGCTGTGTGATCCTGAGCATCAATGTATCACACCAGACCTACACACAGTGCTAGAGACAATGATCACATTTAATAGAGCAGATCACCAAGTAAGTGACCCTTTGCTTTCTTGTGTGCTGCATTCAGCTGTGAGAAAGTGTGGAAATTCTGGCATTTACATGCTTACATACATTCAGACTTAAGGGAGTAACTCTAGGAGTTAAAAACAAAAAAATCTACTTCTTATTCTTATAGGAAGGTTTCAATTTGGGAATACAAGTTTTTGGCTTCAGTAAACAAGCAATCTGATTTATTTAGACACCTGCAACTAAGCATTGTTGGTGCATGTAAAAAGCTAGAAACATAGGCAACACACACTTACTGAATTAAAATGTTATAAAAGAAAGAAAGCAAAAATCTAACAGAACCACATGCTTGATTATACACATCCTTTGGCTTTATGAATGCAAACACAGCTGGGCACCTGGAAGTGAAACAAGAAGCAGGGTGTACAACCAGCTGAGCTTCACTGATGCCTCTGCTCCTTAAACCAGCTCTGCAGCTCACTAGCTCGTCCTAAAAACTCAAGCCTGCTTGAACACCTTGTCTGCAGAGGCCATGCACGCTGCTGATGCCCCGAGCAGCCACACTGCAGAAAAGAGCAGCACCCACTCATACACCCAACCTGCAGGAACAACAGCCCGTCCCACCACGCACCTCTCACACTCATCCCTTGGGGATGACCACTGCGTTTGAGCTCTTCTGCTCATCCTGGGGTTATGCCAGTTTGGGTTTGAGCTGGAGGAAAGCTGGCCTTAGAATGCCAAACTTTGTAAATGCTTTCGTATTTACAAAACGACTATATGTTTTTGTTCCAGACCCACATCCTCCGCAGCTGTATGATAAGCAGCTCGGACATGCCAGTGTTTATTTGCTAACAGCCTACCTATTTTTGTTTCCTTGCATTGTATTTTTTCCCCCCAGTTATGGCTTGTTTAGTCTGTTCTGTCTGCGAATAGACTCAGAGAGTCTCTCAAAATAGACCTAGGTGATGGCTCATTAGTATCAGTGGGTGATGAGTAAGTGACTCTCATGTGTAGGAGGTTATGTGGAAGTAGGCAACATAATCCCATCTGATGCATCCCCATGCAGTGTGGTCTCGAGCAGATCTACCACTTTCTGCCTCCAAAACTCATCCTGCTGATGAGCAAGATGGCAATATAAAAATCTGCAGGCCAGGCCTTGATAAAAGCTGCCTGTTTCTGCACAGCTCTCCGCTGGGGTAGAGGCAGCAAAGCAGCAGTCGTCTGTCACAGGCATCTGTGTCTGCTCGCTCGGGAAAGGGAATGATGCTCCGTTCCCTGCGAGACTCCAGGGTGCCACCTTTCCCTGCAGCAGGAGCAGCACCCACAGCAGCAGGGCATCCAGACCAACAGGAGTGCCTTCCACTCGCTTGCTCCACAGCATTTTCTGGGACACTGGACTTCAGAACGAAGCCAAGGGGCAGGAGGCCTCTCAATGGCACGGGTAGGGACAGGCGATGTAGCCTCCAAACGAACTATGGAACAAGCCCTGCTTGGAAGCTGTTGGCATTAGCACCCAACCAGCATCCCAGTCCTCTATGCCTCTCTGGAAAACGAAAACGTGGGTGACAAACCCAGGTGTCATCCTTGTTGTGGTCAACCCTTCTGGCACACAAACCAGCTGGTAGCACCGGCGCCTCCTCACGTAACACAGTGCTGGCTGTCCCGGATCCCGCGCCAATTCCCACCTCCTTCTCCCACCGCGGCAGAGCGCAGCGGGGCGCCGGCCAGCTCGGCACCCTGGGCACACGGAGCACGGCCCGCGCACAACAGCCCTTTGAGAAAGGGCTGCCAAGCGTGAGCGAGTCCCTGCCAGCGCTGGCACCTCTCCCTCACCTTGCCTGCCCTCGGGAAGAACAAAGGCCCCCGCGTCCTCCTCCAGCAGGAGATCAGGGCTTGATCCCCATCTCTGCTAGTGTCTCCCTGCAGGAGGAGCTTGGGCAGGTCATTTATTCCATCAGCTGCCCCAACGGAGATGTCCTTCACCTCACAACCATGATGCTGCCGCTACAAGCTTGTATAAGGCACTTCCATAGGTGCCTCCACATGGAACACAGGGATGGGATTGTTGGAAAACATGCATCCATTAGCTTTGTGGCTGAGCTCACCGAAAAGGCTGCAAGAGATGATTGGGAGTTTTGGGATCAGGTGGTGCAAAACACTCTTGTCTGGAGGGCTTGCTGAATCTGGCAAATACAGGATCACGTCCAGAAACATCTCAGTAATGGCAGTGCAAGGCCCAGGCCTCCTCGGAGCGCTTCCTCACTGAAGGGGAAGATATGTAAATGCTCCAATCAGTGGCTCATGTGTTCCTGATTTAAAGCTGTTCCGTTCAGCAAAATTAAATGAACCGAGGGACTCGAACTTGGCCGAATCAGACAGACCCAAGTGCCATCAGCTCAGGGATGCCTGAAAGCTCAGGGTTTTTTCCACTGCCACATGCTCTCTGCCATCCCGTAGCCCTTTGCCAATGGCCAAACCACAGAATTCACTAAATCCCCTCACCTCTTGGCACACAGACACTGCGAGAGGGCAAAGCAGAGATGTTCTAAGGGGAAGATACCCACAAAGCTAAGGGAAAAAACATGAACAAAAGCATCTTGGAGGAAGACAGCTCCAAGGCAAACGTGCTCGGGACAAGACAGAACGTGTACGCAAGCTTTACCCAAAGAACGACCCACACAAAAAATAAAACACTTCAGCAGTGAAAGACAAGCCTTCTCTCCCATCAGCTCAGACAGAGGAACCCATATATATTTCTATATGGGAGAAGGTGGTTTTGCAGCACCAGAGGCACCAGGATCTCCTAAAAGTGATTCTTCAGCCACCCTCCTTAAGTGCCATTTCAGGATAAGATGAGAGAGGGGAGTAGGGGAGGGTGAAGGCAGTGCAATGGTCCATCTTCTTCCTTTCCTCTAAGACATGCACCACCTCTCTGGTGCTGATGGAGGGCTCCTGTCTGCCTCTATCCCCCAGAACCTCCCTTCTCCCCAGATTTCTCTCTTTTTCTTTTTTTTTTTTTTTTTTTTTAAGACAAACCCCAGGATGTCAGATGGCTTCTGAAGGGTGATGGTGCTCCCCAAACGCCAGCACCCCGTCCTCATGAACCCTTTTCAACCCTGCATCTCTGCTGATGAAGCGCCCCAGTACCTCCTTCCCAGGCTTGTTCATCAGAAGAGTTACTATGGGCAGTGATTTCTGAGGTGATGCCTCCAGCCTCTGAGGAAGCCTTGGGAGCTGCCCGGTTGTACAAAGCTCCTAAAAAAGAGGAAAGAGGGTGTTTTTCAGGCCCCAGCACAATGAAATCAGGAATGTAGCTGGAAAGGGGCACTGGGAAGACCTGGAAGCCAGGAGAGCCTTGTTCCCACAGTCTGATAATGCAGGTAAGCATCTCCCAAGGAGCAACCACCACCTTGCAGCTTCACCAAGGGGCTTGAGTGGCACAACTGGATGGTAATGACAGGCAGGCACTAATGACAGTGACCTGCTATCCAAGAAATGCACTGTAATGAGCGGCTGATGAGTCACTTGGGATTACTTGGGATAATCTGACAGATGGCACCGTGTTCAACAGCAAAAAGCATTTGTTCTTCTAGGGATGCTCCCTGCTGGATGGGTGGCAGCAGTCCATGGACAACCCAGGGAGGAGGACAGGATACATCCAGGCAATGTTACTTCCAGACGCAGATGAATGTCCTAAGTGATTCAGTATGGAAAGGGGTTGAAGGGCCATCCCCAGGAGTGAGCACACGTCCTGTTCCCATTCCAGGCAGCCCAGCGGAGCCTGTCAGAAGCAGCAGTGGTTTTGGTGAACACCTGGGCGTGCAAATGCAAGGCCTCAGGGAATGGAAGCGGGCCCAGAAACACAGGCATACCTGCCTCCTCCTGCACAGCAGATCCCTGAGGTCTGCCCAGTCGCTGCTGTCTGGCACCTTGAGACCTTTGGCTGCAACGTGGCACGTTATGGAGGGAGACGGAGCAGCCACAGTGCCACACCATCCACCTGTTGGATGTGGGAGTATTTACACCACCCACAAAGTGCAAATTACTCCTAGCACCAGGGCCCTTGCACACACAGAAACCTATGGGCAGAAGGCATATGGACAACCCGAGAGCTTGGAGCACATTAAATGTGTAATTTGCAGCCTGCTGGGGAAAGGGAGCCTGATGCATGAGCTTTCAGAGGTTGCAATACCCCTTACTCATAAGGCTGTCACCTTGACCATGAATATTTCCATGCTGGACATCTCAAGACAGACACCATAAAACTGCAGAAGACATAGGGGCCATTCAGCCTCCAGGGCTAAGAGTCACCAGCACTAAGGGTCACCAGACTTCAGATTTCTCCATCTGCAGCTGGTTCAACTCAAGCAATCGACTTTCATAGGAAAATGTCTCAGCCCTGCCTTGCTGGTGCTGTGGCAAGTTTTGTGAAGGAGGGAATGCCACCTTGCCAGGGAAGGACAGCAGATGCCTGCTGAAGAGCTGCCGAGGCAGAAGGAGCAGCCTTGCAGCTGCCGACAGGACCTGACCTCCTGTCGGCTCCCCGCGCCACAAAACATAAACTCTTGCCCCAGCAACGAGGATGTCCAGTTGCTAGGGTGGAACTGGAATGAAAGGAAGTAATCAGAGTAGAAATAAAGATCCTGTCCCGGGAAAGCAAACAGGGAGTCTTGCAATTGCTTTGCAATGACTGTAACAGCACTGAAAGCAGGAATCAGACCCGAACGGGGCATTCTCACAGCCTGCACACAGGCTGGAGTTGCAGTTAACACAGGGATGGAAATTAAACCCATTTCATGCTTCCCTCCTCCACTGAAAGTGTTCGAAAGATTCATGTGCAGTGAGCACTTCCTTCATCCCGACCCCTTGGGATCTGCTGGATAGTGCATTTGGTGCAGACCACGGCTGAGCTAGATAAATCGCTGCTCTGACCCAGCCTGCGTGCCAAGATCTGTGCTTACCATCCAACACTGCATAAGGGGACACGGGACTAATATTCAGTTACTTGGATTTCCCCCCAAACCACTAGAAAAAGAAAGCTCTCTGCGAAAGAGCTCCAAAATCACAAGAAATATTGCTGACAGCGTAATCTCCAGTGTCCAATTCTATTATTCCTTTTACAGATTTAACAGTACCTGGAAGGAAAGGCGTGCACTCTTCACCATCTTAGGCCTGCAAGTGCTTCCAGGCTCTGCAAAGCTAACAGGACCCTGTGCACAAACCCTCTCGGGGGCCCTTCTGAGCGGCAATTCCCAGCTGGCTGCTGTAGCACTTGCGTGTCAAAAGAGGCAATGAACTCATGTGTGCATTGCACTTATCGTGCCTGCATGACAAATGCAGCACACAGAACTGCATATTTTCAGCCCAAAGTCAGCAGCCGGCAGTTAACACTAGGGCTGAGACACTATTTAGCATTAATGGGTTTGCAGCCGCCGCCTCCTTCCCTACATGGCCACGAAGGTGGCTAGGGAATTTAAAAGGACATCATTAGATGTATTTAGTTTTTAAGCTGTTACAAAAAGAACATTAAGCTCCTGACATGAGATTGGGTTTGGACCTTCTTGCACCAGGTTAGATTTCTACTGCCTCCTGACCCTCTGTGTGTCATACATGTTATGCAGGAGAAGGATATTTTCTTTCTGGCTTTATTGATTTTTTTCCCTTTTTTTCCCCTAATAGAAGACTGCCCAAAGCCAAAACCTGAAAGAACCAGTCTGCCCAGGCTTTAGCCAGATGGTTTAGGGAGTACTCCTTAAACCCAAGTCATCACAGGCACCAGAAACTACTGGTTCCAGAAGCAACTGTGATTTACAGAGCGCCAGTTGTTGGAGATGCTTTACAACCACTAAGAACTATACCATGCTCAGGATTCTGGGAGATAAACTCAGCACTGACAACAGGACTAAGCTGTACAGGGAAGTTCCTTATTTTTTATAAGGTCTCATTAAAGCAGATGACCCCTCTTGCACTGTCATCGTGTTGGTAGTTGTACCCAAACATCTGGGGTTGGTAGAGCTGGTCCATGGCTGTGTGGCTGTCTCCTTCCTGCACACAGGGAAGGCTCAGAGTTCGTTTTCCAAGGATGGCTTTCTTGTTCCAGTTTAGCCAACTGGAGTCAAGGATCAGCCAGGGAAATGCTAATCAAGTGGTGGAAAAGGGTGACAGCTATAAGCTTAGCTCACAGTAAATCACTCAGAGAGGGGAAAGAGAGAATCCAGCTGCTTCAAGCACTGTGCCAAATGCCACTGCAGCACCAACAGGGCCTAGAGCAGTGTCCGCTTTGGACGAAGTGTTCAATGGTTCTTTCTAAACCCGTGTGTGCCCTCGGTGGTGGCAGAAGGCTCCTCTGACTTAGTACCAGGCTGAGGCA
>JAVCKT010097342.1:0-11814 GCA_032273925.1 Rhynchotus rufescens | reverse complement strand
GCCCCTGCACCAGCTCCACCCCCCGCCCCAGCACCAGCACCAGCCCCGGCACCAGCCCCGGCACCAGCCCCTGCACCAGCTCCAGCCCCAGCAGCAGTCCCAGCACCGGCACCAGCACCAACACCAGCACCAGCCCTAGCACCAGCCCCAGCACCGGCACCAACCCCAGCACCAGCCCTGGCACCAGCCCCAGCCCCAACACCAGCAGCAGCACTAGCCCCAGCACCTGCCCCAGCACCTGCACCAGCACCAGACCCAGCACTGGCACCAACCCCAGCCCCAACACCAGCCCCGGCACCAGCCCCAACACCAGCACCTGCACAAGCAGCAGCCCCAACACCAGCAGCAGCCCCAGCACCAGACCCAGCACCGGCACCAACACCAGCTCCAGCCCCAGCCCCAGCCCCGACACCAGCACCAGCTCCAGCCCCAGCACCGGCCCCGGCACCAGCACAGCCAGGACCAGTCCTGCCTAGTCCAGGGGGGAGAGGAATAAGCGCAGGTTTAGGGAAGCAAACCTGCCACGAGTGCCCCCGGGTGCACTTGTCACAGAGAAGGAGAGCGCTCGCTCTTTTCTTCAAAGTTTTTCATTGAAAGATAGGAAAATAAAACACAAAAGCAACCGGGTTTCGTGGGGTAAAAATACAGAGTTTCAACAGGGGATTGTCACAGGACACCAGGACAGCTAAGAATTTACTGGCATTCAATAAAATTGTTTCAGTCTGAATGGAGAGGGATAATATATATAAATGTATAAATACATAAATACATGAATATATATAAGTATAATATATATATGTTTATGTATAAATATATAAATACATAAATATATAGATATATAGATATATATAAATATATAGATATGTAAATATTTTGCTGCTTTATCCTTATAAAAGGAGAGCTGTGTTCCCCGCGTGCATGCCAAGCAGCAGTGGGTTTGCCTGGATTTGCAGCCCCCTTTTTCCCCCGTTTCCTCCGCAGCGCGAGGCTCAGCCCGTGCTCCAAGCCCTGCTCCAAGCCCTGCTCCTCCGCCTGGGCACTGCTGCAAGACACAGCAGATTAAGGACATCGGATGTTATTTCAGATCCTTGTCCTCAACAAGGCCCAGGGCTAGGAGCCATCTCCCACACTCTGTTTACTATTTATTTTCCCTGCCACGTTTAGCCTGGCGAGAGCAGAGTCCCATTCATTCCAGCATTCCTTTTAATCCAAACCCTGCCGAGGCCTTTCCAACAGGACAGGCTCCTGCCTTCCCGCGAGCTCCTGCGTCGTGTATTTGGCTACTGGGGGGACTTCGGGATGGGAATGTGGCCAGATAGTTTCCTTGTTAAAAATGTAGTGGGAATTGTGCTTTTAGTGCTTTAACCACCAGTTCTGGTTCTCTCAAATAGCATATTTGCATTTCTGAAGTTACTCTGTTCACTAGAAGCATCTGTGAAGCCTTGCTCTACAAATACTCTTATTTTAGATGAAGAAGGGGGGTCTTAGTGCAGCCTTTATACAGATTTATAGTTGTTGAAACCTTAAACTGCTGCATTAGGTCCAGCCTGGACGAGGATGGAGGGTGTCTCTCCCAGGACCTGACTTTGGTATAGTTTGGCTGCAAATAAAAGAGCAGTTAGGGTTTATCAAGACCTTATCAAGACATTTGACAGACTGCTGCTTTCTTTAAATCCAATGCGATGCACCCTGAGGTAGATATCAAAGTACCTTCAGGGACTGAAACGTGAGGGAGAAGGAAAGCTTGAAGATTAAGAAGAGCTTGCGTGTTTTCATCGCAACACATGCTTGGTAGTGAGGAATTCACTGGACAAAAATCACTAATCAGCAAAAAATTGCTCCTACAGAGCTGTTTTCCATAATCCGAGGGAATCAGAGCCTTAGGCTCCCTTCCAAGTGCTCTGCTTTATGGCAGGCTCAGACTATTTCTTGCCAATGGGAGATACCTCTTTCTTAGCCAACACGCTGTATTAGCAGGGTCCAAATTGGCCTCTGCAGCTTGGAGTGGAGTTAGGATGTGGAAAACCAAGTAATAGCCTCATTTGTGGGCATCCGTGGTGCCCGTTTCCTGGGGTGCCAGGGGAGGACACGTGCAGGGGACAGTCTTGCACATCAAGGGCACCGCACGGGGGATGAGGATATTGCAGGAGAAGAGCAGAGCTTGTCCTTGCAGGGTGCAGGGGGCGGTTTTCTTGCCGAAGAAGGGGTGCACAGGGAAGAGCACACCTTGCAGGCAATGCTGCACCTCAACAGCAATCCAAAGTGCTGGAACTGCTGGAACTGCAGGACACAAAACTGGGCAACTGATGAACGCAGGGTTTGGACCATTATGGAGCTGCTGGGAATGAAGGAGATCCCAAATGTAGACGTTGCTGGCACTACAGCTGCCCAATGCAGAGCTGCATCCTCATTTCTCTGGAGTGGTGGCACTGGTCCCTGCTGGACCGGGTGGCTCTGAGCATGACCTGCTCCATCAGCTCCTGCCTTTTCTCAAATAAGCTGATGTTAAAAATGCCTCCTGCTGTTCGTTGCTGTGATAAATGCCAGCTGTAATATGAATGCGGACACGTCCCATTACCAGATTTAGGGGGAATCTGATGGCTCGCTGGGGCTTTGCTTGCTCGGCGGAGCAGCAGATGCTTGTGGCACACAACCAGCCCAGACAGCATCTACGTGGGCTCCAAATGAGCTTTGACCACGTTGCTCCTCTGGCTGTGGAGCTCCAGCTCCTGTTGTTCCGGAGCTCCAGCTCCTGTTGTTTTGGAGCTCCATCTCTTGTGGTTCTGGAGCTCCAGCTCCCGTGGTTCTGGAGCTCCAGCTCCTGTGGTTGTGGAGCCAGCTCCTGTTGTTTTGGAGCTCCATCTCTTGTGGTTCTGGAGCTCCAGCTTCCATTGTTCTGGAGCTCCAGCTCTTGTGGTTCTAGAGCTCCAGCTCCTGCGGTTGTGGAGCTCAGGCTCCCCTTGTTCTGGAGCTCCAGGTCCCGTGGTTTTGGAGCTCCAGCTCCCGTGGTTTTGGAGATCCAGCTCCTGTGGTTTGGAGCTCAGGCTCCTGTTGTTCTGGAGCTCCAGCTCCTGTGGTTGTGGAGTTCCAGTTCTTGTGGTTGTGGGGCTGCAGCTCCCGTGGTTTTGGAGCTCCAGCTCCCGTGGTTCTGGAGCTGCAGCTCCCATGGTTTTGGAGCTCTAGCTCCTGTGGTTCTGGAGCTCCAGCTCCCGTGGTTCTGGAGCTCCAGCTCCCGTGGTTCTGGAGCTCCAGAGGACAGAGCAGCATTTGTGGAGTGAGTTGCCTCAGGCTGTGCTTGCCTGCCCAGTGTGGTTGCAGCAAAGTTCCCACGGTTAACATATATCTGCTGGCTGGCCAAGGCAGGCCAGTGGGATCGAGGGCAAAAGGGAGGGAAGCAGAAGGGGAATGGGAAGAGGGAAGTCAAAAAGAGCCAGACTTGGGTTAAGTCACACCTTTCATGCCTGGACCTGCTCCAGCTACCAACCCATGATAAGGACGCAGCTATTTCCCATCCAGCACCCTCCGTTTGGTGAAGGCAGGCAACCGAAGGGGGCTTGTGTCTTCCCACACCCTCATCCACCTTCACGCCCACAATATCTTCTGAATTCGTGGCATCCTCTGCCGTCTTGGCCGTAGGTCATCTGCAGATGGGGTGGCTGAGGAGGAAGAGCTCTTGCTTCTAAGAAAAACAGAAGCCTCTAATAAATACAAGATAATACTCATCTATAAAGAGGGAGACACATTTCAGGACGGTTTTGCTCCCCAGGAAGGAGTGTTCGGATTTGGGTGGGATGGGCTGGTGCGCCTCTTGCCCACGTTGCTCTATTTTGGAGGCTGTGTGTGGTTGCTCCTCTTCCCTCTGCAGCGAGTGCTGCTGAACGCCCTTCATCGTCTCATCTCACTGAAGCTGCACATACGACCCAGATATTTCCTTCGTCTATTTTTGTTTCATCTTGTAGGCATTTTTTATTAATATTTTTAATAGAAATAAAGAGCTAGGGCTTTTTTTTTGCTGCACATCTTTGCTGGATAAATGTGTGAATACACTCACAGTGTTTAGAGCGGCCCAGCAGGTAGGGAGCAGGAACCGAAGCTTTCCAGGGAGCTGACTTTGTTAAACCTTGGAAGACACAGCTCATGTTCATACCTTCCAGTAAGATGGAGTACAAGCTTAACTGACTGGTAAAGCAGTGTTTTGGGAGTTGTTTTTTCCTTAAGTGCTGAGATCTGAGGACTCCCATATGAAAGTATGCAAATCTGCAAGTGAAATCCTAGATTTAGGAGAATAGCATTTGCCATCACAGTCCAGTGCCATCTACCCAGAGCTCTTCCCAAGGCTGCAGGACCTCGGCAGCCCATGCTGTATATTTTTCTCCTAATAGTTGTGCTGAGGAGATGCATTTGAGATACTCATAGGCCCAAAATGTAACGCACTACTCATACACGAATTTCATTTGACACACTTAGATCAGCAGCGGGTCCCACGCAGTATCCCCTGGTTCATGTTTCAGCATCCTTTTAGGCTGAATAATGTTCTACCAATAAAATCTATGCTGAGAAGAGTAGCAGCATCTGAGGTGGCTGCAGAGGACGAACCAGACTGCGCTGAACTATGGGCTCCATACAGCAACCTGCCACCGGCCAGGAGCAACCTTGAGGAGCATCACGACCAACTCGTTCAGATCCACGGGTCCCCTGTAAAGTCTCTCATTATGGCACAGTCTTTTTTTATGGGCTACTGCAAGATGTTGGCTTCTCACAGAGGAAAATATAGATGCATTGCACAGATTGCAAGGATTTGGGGGGATTATTCTTGAGCAGTGATGAATCAACGAGCCACGAGGACGTGCGGCACCACGAGCCCGTCAGCAGAGCAGTGATGAGGAGTTTGCAGTTACAAAAAGATGACTGTTCCTATCCATGATAAAAAGCAAATGTGGGTGCACAGCTTCATCTCAGATACTCATTTTTAAGTAAAATATCAAGTGTTGTCCAACTGCTGCACAATTCAGGCATTAAACCAAACCATTAAGACTGCCAGAGCTGGGGCAGTTGGAAGAGGAACAAGCTGCAATAGGTGCAATAGTTGGGCTAGGGCAAAGGCATCCAAAAATTGAACTTAAATATGAATACTTCATCAAAAAGAGGGATGGAAAAGAGCTCTTAAGTTCTCAGCTGATCTCTGTTCTTCATTGCTGAGAAGGTGTTGCTCAGATGTTTTCATTCGTTTCTATGGAATGCTGTTTTCTCTTGCCTGTGTTCAGAGGTTTATGAAGCAATCTGAAAGAAGATCAATGACAAGAATAATAAAAGACATTAAAAAAAAAAAAAAAAAAGTTTGAAAGAGATATCCTAATCATATAGCTTGGGAAGTTGGGAACAGAAAGGTGTCTGGAGGTCAGATTTTTCTGGTTTTAAAGAATATAGGAAGAAATTGTTTCACTCAAACTAGAAGAGATGGGAGGGTATTAATTCAGTTAGCTGTATTTATTGAGCCTGAAGACGGATACGATTTATAATATCCTTCAATTTGACAGAAATATGAGTTGCTGGGCACTGTGGGGATGTTTTTTGAAAATTTGGTCATGCGCCTGCCTTATTTTTTTCAAAGCAATAGACGGGTCCTGGAGCTGTGAGCACGCCAGCTGCCCAATGCACTAGCGATGATCAAGGACTTGCCTTCATCTTCATTGCACCTCTGGGTTGAGTACTGGCAGGACCTACGTGCAGACGTTTCCCACTGCAGGTGACACCAACTCCTGCCACTGTTGGGCCAGTGCTCACCAAGAATTTGTTTAAAAAAGCAGTGGATGGAGCCCACCACATTGCACATGGTGTTGACCTCTCTCATGTGCTGCTTCTCTTCGTTCTTTCAGTCCTTGCTCGTCCGGTTTTGTAGATCTCTGATCATTCTTGTTCACACATGTCAGAAGTTGGTCTGGGACTTGCCTGAAGCACTTGTCTTAATAGAATTGCAGTCGGATTTTTTTGGTTTTGTTTTTTTCAGACCATTTCTCCAGCTTGACAAATAGAGCTATAATTAAGAATTGCCCTGCAGAGCACTAGGAGCTTGACACGCTATGTCGGAGTCTGCTGATTTAAGAAGGAAATTCTTTATTCTGTCATCGCCATTCTTGACGAAAAGATTGAAATCCGGACAAAGTGCAAATCCAGGAGGAAAGCTGTCCAAGCCGACCGAGCTAGGAATAGTTAAGTTTTGGGGGTGGCTTTAAAGCCAGCTCTGCAGCTCCGTCCAGGTGTTTCCTCCACACTGCTGGCTCAGCCCAGTCAAGGACTCTAAGGAAGCAATGGCCCAGCAAGAGCAGATCATGGTCACAGCTTCTCTCCTACCCAGAAGGCTTGATTTTTTTGTTATGGATGGAAGGTAGATCGATTGGACGTGGTTTGTCTGTAAATGCTCCGTGTGGATTATTACTTATCTTCTCAGTACTCACAAGTGGTTTCATTTTGGGTTTATCCCCAAGAACTGCCTGTTGGTCTGTAGTTGTTGGCACCTTCCAATGTTGTTTCTCAGTGTAAGCTTTAGGGATACCCCAAGCCAGTCTCTGGGATGTTACCTGAATAAGCAGGGCTTTAAATGTGAGCACAGAAGCTTCAAGGTCATCTCAGATATGCCTGAGAACCAGAGCTAAGTGCTGAGCTGGGTTTCACCATGCGTGGTCCACTTGAAACATCTTCCCTTTTCTGTCTGTGTTTTTACTCCAGAACTCTGTGTTCTGCACAGACGACTCTTTTTAACATTAAACCATTGTGGGTTTGGGTTTTTTTTTTTTTTTTTTAATTCCCATTGGTCCAGGAACACGGCTCAGAAGCATTATCTATTATTACCCATTCAGGGTCAGACTGAGAGACTGAGAACGGCCTGAGAGAGCTTGTTGTGCTGAGCCTAAAGTTTGGGAGCGTACTGAAAATGTAATAATTATGGTGATCAAATTCCAGGGCCTCTGCCTGGTGCTTTTTAATTCCTTGGGCATAAATGTTGACCATAAATGTTGACCTTGGGCATAAAGGTTGGAAACCTTCAGGCTGGCCACCAAGTGCCTTGTACGTGTAAGAGCCTGGCAGGTTTAGATGTTGGTGGAGAATGGGCAGTGTGGATGTTCTCTTGAGATAGTTTATCCTTGAGGGGAAAAAGACTGCGGGGCAGTGGAGTCTTGATGTGCTTCAGTACCCCATGGCGGTGGTGGAGAAGATGGAGCCGTGTCAGTGGCACCCAGTGCAAGGACAAAGGCACCAAGCACAAACTGGAATACGTGAAATCCCCTGGAAACGTAAGAAGAAGCTGTTTTACTGTGAAGATGGTCAAACATGGAAGAAGTTGCCTGGGGGTGTTTTGGAGTCTCCATCCTTGGAGACATTCACCATCCCGCTGGGAGCAGCCCTGAGCTGCCTGCTGCCGTTGACCTGCTTGAGCAGGTCCCTTCCAACCTCAACCCGTCTGAGCTCCCTAGAGACATCAAGTAAGCGTTGTCAAAGGTCAGAAGCAGCAGAACAGATAAACTCCTGGCGTGTCATCCAGAATACCCACGGCACTGTGTCCAGAGCGCTCAGGGCAGTGACGTTCTCAAGTGAGCAGCACGAGGGACGTTCCCCCTCTTGGAGACAGAGTGCAAGAGAAAATTTAATGTCTAGCAGCAATCCTGGCTGTTTGAGGGAAAAATGAAGGCAATGCATCCCTTGTGGCCTGTGGCTTGCAGTGCATGGCTAGCAGCTACCTGGAGGCTTCATGCCCATTTAGTGGGGACCAGATCACAGGAACCCAAGGAGCTGCAAGGCTTCCCCGAGGAAGAGGAGGAGCGGGATCTGCAGGAAGCATTCCTGCACGAGGAACTGGTGCCAGCTCACTGCGGGAGCTGCCGGACAGCCTGTTGGTGGAGATATTCCTGGATTTTTCTGGCAAACCACAGCAGAAATGAGACCATGTAGCACTGGTGTGTTAGATGTGATAAGAGAAGGGGGACCGGGAGGTAGGCGCGTTGCCAGCAGCCTGCTGTGAGGCTCAGCGGTGGCTTAGCTGCCGCTGTTCCACCTTAACTTACTCTGCCTTTCTTTGCTAGCTGACGTGTGAGATCAGTATTCCACTCGAAACCTCTCTTTGTGCTAAAATGTGTAACTGTATCCCCGTACAGGGAAGATCCTGGCTTTTAGAACTTAGCCTAGAGCAAAGACTTACCGGAGTGCAAAGACAAAGACTTCTTTAACAAAACACTTAGCAACAGGGAGTGGGACTTTCTTTTCCTGAAGGTCTTGGAAGTGGCAAGCAAAGCCCTTTAGGTTCGTGGTGTCCTGGTGATGGGCTTGGGCCATGATGGGTGCTGATGTGGCTGAGAAGATGAAGGAGCTTTATGGATAGGGGGGATAAGTTTTCACCTGAGCAATGCCTGGATGTGGCCAAGGTGTCCATAGCACGGAGGGTGAGGAGCCAGATCCCTAGTGCAGGAGGGTCAAACACGCTGTGAACCCTCATGGAGATGTCCCTCAGAAGTTCATCTGGGCACAGTTATTGTGACCCTCGTGGAGATGTCCCTCAGAAGTCCATCTGGGCACAGTTATTGTGACCTTCATGGAGGTGTCCCTCAGAAGTCCATCTGGGCACAGTTATTGTGGCCCTCATGGAGATGTCCCTCAGAAGTCCATCTGGGCACAGTTATTGTGACCCTCGTGGAGGTGTCCCTGCGAAGTCCATCTGGGCACAGTTGTTGTGACCCTCATGGAGATGTCCCTCCAAAGTCCATCTGGGCACAGTTATTGTGACTGTCGACACCACTGCGTTGTTTTTCATGGGGTTTAGCGAACAGGGGACTGAAGCCGTGCAAGGTCGGAGGGAACGGACGTTCATTCCTCTGTGCTCTTCTCCCACCAGCCTCGCGCACCTGCAGACCTGGCCTTCAACTTCGACGCCAACAAGCAGCAAAGGCAGCTGATAGCAGAGCTGGAGAACAAGAACAGGTAAAGGGCGAGCTCTGCTCGGGGCTCTTCGTGGATGTTTGAGGAGAAAAAAGCTTTTAGTAGTAATACTGATTATTCGGAACCTTTCGCATCATGGTAAGCAGCTCTTCCCAGCTCTTGCATCAGGTTCCTGAGCGCTTTGCCTGCAACTAATGCAGCTGCCGTGCCCTTGTTTCCCCTGGGAGCGGGTTAAGCCGAGCCTAGGAACTGCCCTGAGCATGGACCTCCGTGCCCACCTCTGTGTCCCTGTCCCTTACTGCAGAGACCAGCAGGCGCTCACTGCGGTGACCTGCCCTGCGCTAGGCGCAAGCAGAAGGGCACATTAGTGCTGAAAATAGAACTTCTTCTTCCAAATATAACTTTTTCTCCCATTTAAAACGGTCTCCACGCCTGTAAGGCAGGAAAGGCTTTGAGGAGACGTTGGCAGCATGTGACACAGAAGAGATTTCTTAGTTCTCATCACTTAGGTAGTGCATTTTCTGTGTGTATAATGGGAACTTGCGGGAGTGCACTAGCTTACCTTGCTTGGGTTTGAATCTGGGCTGGCTGTACCGGGACAACTGAGCTGTGTTTAGGCCAGGAGCAGCTGGGAAGCATCCTTGAAGGTCGGGACCGGTCTGCTAAGCCCTCTGCCTTTTGCTCCCGCCTGCGGCTCGGCGCAGGGAGATCCTGCAGGAGATCCAGCGGCTGCGCCTGGAGCACGAGCAGGCGTCGCAGCCCACGCCGGAGAAGGCGCAGCAGAACCCCACGCTCCTGGCCGAGCTGCGGCTCCTGCGGTAAGGGCAGCGCTCAGCCGCGGGCACCTCCGCTCCCCGTCTGGCTTTTGCTGCAGGGAAACCCGGCCCGCTGCTGGGCTGGGTCGCAGGCTGGGATTTGGGCTTTGAAAGCGTGGGAATGTTAGTTCCGGGGGGGTGGATTCCCCCTACAGATCTGCAAGCCTTGAGCCCGCTCAGGTGAGTCGGCTCTGCCCGGTCCCTGGAAAGGCACGGAGAAAGCCCCGGGTTTCAGGCTGCCCTTGCCCTGTGCCCTCCGGTTCTCTGCCTGCCAGGGCTGCTCCGAGCCGCCCCTCTGCGGTCCCGACCCATCCCAGTGGATTCCGCAGCCTTGGACACGTTTTTGTCCCCCACAAATGGCACCTCCCTCTCTTCCTAGGCCTTGGGAGCAAAGCTGAGTGGTGCAGATTAAGCAGTAAAAGCAGAGTGCGCCCTGATCTTGATTCCTCATTAACAAATACATGGGCAGAGCTTTGCTGCTTCAATGTGTTGCTTTTACATGGTGTTCAGTCCTTGCCAAAATGCTGTATTGCTGCTAATTATAGTATAGATATAATATAGATAAAATGATGCATATTGCTTATATTAATTATTGATGTGGGGAAATAATTAATTATTAAGGATGATAATTGTAGGGGGAAAAAGAGCAGCAACAGACTTTGAATTGACCTGCAGAGCAAAACCAGACCACATAAACACAGAAAGCTCAGCCCAGTGGGATGTGTTAACATACCCTAGGTGATCCCCCGTGTGTAATCAGCTCTTTAATTGCCTTGGGTTTTGTGATACGTTTGGCATTTAACAAGCCCGTTCTTTAAAATGCAGTTATTGGGTGAAATCCTTACATAGTATTTCACTATTATGAGTGTGTAATACTGAGATGTATAATAAGGAATTTAAAAGGGCAGGCTGTAATATATTATGCTTTAACTTTGGAGTACAACATTATTATGGCCACAGAAATACCTGTAAAGGAATACACAATGCTCTATATGTCTTGATTGCTACTTATCATCAACAGCACTGTAATTTCTGGGGTCTAGAATTTGTAAGATCCTGAACTTTAAGCACTGCACAGATTTTTTTCCCCATTTTAGGGCCTTCTTTATTTTTTTTTATAAAATAGAGCCGTCAGTTGTACGCTCTTAGGTCTCTCCCAGATAGACCTTCATTTGGCAGCTGCAGACTGCAGGGATTTTTTTTAATTGCGCCCAGGACGCCCTGGCTACCTGCTGCTGCAGCCTGGGCTGGAATGCAGGGCTGGCTGCAGGGCTGGCTGCAGGGCTGGCTGCAGGGTTGCACATCCCCTTGCTGGGCACGGGCAGCCCTGCAAACGCTGCAGCCTTCTGGCCTCTCTTTTCCTTCCTTTTCCTCCTCCCACGTCCATTCTTGTTTGCGTGGCGGCTCTGCAGGACACCTGGCGCTCACATTATTAAGGGTGTTCTTAAATAGAAGCTGTATTTTTTCTTTTTTTCTTGAAATGTGGTACTTAAAAAAAAAAAAAAAAAAAAGTGCTTCCTACTATGAAAGGCTCTGGGTTCAGGTTTCTGGCTTTTAAATGAAAAGCCTGCCTGTCAGATGTGGGGGCTCTGCTGTAGCTTGCTCTAATTTCTAAGAGCAGGGCGGGAAGCGATGGGAGCCGTGGTCGTACCCACGAGGTTCCTGAGGGCTACCTCAGCATGTTCGTTTTCTGACGCTTTATTTTGTGTCACTTGAACAGGCAGCGGAAGGATGAACTGGAGCAGAGGATGTCGGCGCTGCAGGAGAGCAGGAGGGAGCTGATGGTGCAGCTCGAAGGGCTCATGAAGCTGCTCAAAGTAAGCGAGCCGTGGGAAGAGCCTGCAACACTCACACAATTAGTCAATAGTCTGCAATTAGCCCGCAGTAGTCACTCAGAATAGTCACACAGTCATTATCCCAGAATCTCAGGATGGTTGGGGTTGGAAGGGACCCCTAGGGATCATCCAGTCCCATTCCCTGCTCCAGCAGGGCCCCCCAGAGCACGGGACACCCGGGCGCATCCCGGCGCGCTGGCAGATCTGCAGAGCAGGAGCCTCCGCAGCCTCCCTGG
>JAVCKT010097341.1:0-11815 GCA_032273925.1 Rhynchotus rufescens | reverse complement strand
CTGCTACCAAAGTCATGAAAAACATTAAAATGTCAACACAAAAAAGAGAATCAACTGCTTGGATAAAGTGACATGTATATGCTGAAATATCAGGGTTTAACTCTGAAATATCATTCTGTATACTTTACATTAATGAGGACTACCTACTTTCTGAGAATCAATAGCCCTAGAAACATCATGTTCCCTATATTCTTAAAATATTAGCAGACACTGGCCAATACTTTTCATCTATACTTTAGCAAAAAATCAATGCAAAATATTTCTCAACAATTCCAAGAAAAGAAAGAACTGAATAAATCTAGACTCCACCTGCCCAATATGGTGTATCTTTAACAACATGTTTATCAGCTACGAATCAATTCTTCCAGGCTTTCAAAACCAGCTGGAAGACTGACCAGAAATATTTCAGCTGACAATTCTTCAGGCAAAACTGCTCACTGATCTGACATATTTAATGGAAAAATTACAATTTCTTTGAAATTCCAACCGAAAACTAGGATTGTTGCATGAATATTGAGACATTTCTAAAATAATTTAGGAGGCTGCATCCCTAAAAAAAATCTGCATCCCTAAAACTACTCCAGATCTTTTTAACATGCCAAGAGAATCCCACTTACCTCTACTGAAATAATAATGTTTCTGTTTCAAAGAGTCATTCAGGCTATTAAATCAATTCAGGATTCCTATGTGTCTATGAACTGTCTCAGAAGCAAGCATTATAAAATTTGCTCCCTTTTATTGACCGTCTTTTGTAGATGCTGTAACCACAAACAACCCATCTTATGCAAAAACAGGAGTGCTTGATGATCGCTTCACTTCTTTGATGATCACACTCTTTTATTGTCCCTAATGAATCTTGAATCCTTTTGTGCAGAATGGCACAGCTTAAGCAGGAAAGTTAGAAAATAGACCCTTAGACAAAACTGTGGCCATGTGATTCAGGGTCTCTGTGAGCCAACGAACTTGCTGAAACAAATTTGAACATCTTCAAGTAGAAGAAAAAGCTGTATCAGCACGGTTAATGAGCGTTCTGACCATCTTTTATTGTTTTGATTATAGTTTAGTTTTACTGAAGACCTAGAGCAGCTCTTCCAAATTTATTTCATAGGGCCATTCCACACTTCACTTATTCACTGTTAAGTAGCAGAACTATTCAACAAGCTTTGCTGTTAGTATAGATTGCAGCTTGAAAAATTGTCTTCATTCAAGGTAAATTTTAGAAAGATGGTCACAGATCAAATCACTACGTGATGTTGAAAGTTATAGAGAGAGCTCACTGGCAATGAGCTCATCAGCTTATGAACAGAAGAGAATTGCTTATTGGGTAGTACCATGCAGTACCAATAGCCTCTGACAGAACTGAATGTCTCCTATATATGTCATCAGTTCACTGTTGGATGCACAGGACAGTACTGAGGATCTAGTGCTCTAAATGCAGAGAGAATATAACAGGAAAAGTAAAACCTAACTAGTAGTTGAACCACTTCTTGGACTATGATTGTGACGACAATGGCAATCAGGCAAGAACTGAAGAAATATGCCCATTCTTCAGTTGAGAGGAGAAATGATTTAGCATAGGTGCAGTAAAGATAGAAATCATTGCCACAGCAAATTCCAGCTTTTCAATACATAAAATTGATCAAATTACACAAAAAAAGAGTTTTACAGAACAAAAATGTTTTTTCTCGTTGTCCCTATAAAATATATTCATACAGAAAATGCTTACTTGTTTGTTGCAGAAGAAACAAAAAATTACTGTAGGATTCTCTGTAGTCATTCGTACACAATTTGATAGTGACTGCAAATTAAATGCAATTTTATAAAATATTTTCTAAAATATTACTATACAACGATAAAGTTTCATGTATTCCTTTGCCTATGCTACTTTAGGTGGGAAAACAATTAAATGCATTTCTTATTGACACTATCTTAAGACACCAAATATTAAAACATTACCAAGATATATTAATTCAAATTCAATTGAAAGAAAAGCAATAAGCTGCCTGCTTGATTATATTAAAAAGAGCAACATAACAGTCATATTAATAAAATGAAAATGTGAATTAAATAGAAATTGTTTGAACTTTGGCAAAGTGTCTTTGGTTGCAAATGAGGCAGACATGCTCTTCAATCCACAAAATCAATGCCAAAATATGACGGATTTGTTTCTAGCTAATTGTCCGACTAATGATCTGCTTAAGACAGTAAAGTGTATTGTACATAAGTTTTCATTTATCCTTGAAGACTGAATCTTTTCTTATGCAATAACTTTTTCTCACTCATTCAGAGACTCTTAAAATTCCAGGAAGTAGTTCATTTTTGCCAGCATGGAATAGTCTTGTTTGTTTATACACTATAATTAAATGTTTTACAGATATCAGAAATCACTTTGAATGTCAAGTGAGTTCACTTAGAATATTAAATTTTCTGGAGAAGGATGAGTATGAGAGAAATGGAATTTCAGTTTCTGAAAGCAAGTATTTTTATGAAGCAGTCCTGTAATTGCAACAATCTTGTTCATTATGAAATTTAGAACAAGAATGCTTTCATAAAATATAAAATTACAACTTCGAAATGAAAGGACACTCTCTGGCCATATTCCCTTAAAATGAGTTATGATAAAGTGGAAAAAAGACAACAGGGATTTCTTTCAGTGATGCATATTAACTCTCAAATTCTCTTACTTATTATTTGGATTTCAGGAAAACAAAACCACTTTTACAAGATACATTCATTGATTTTGACATGAAAGTTTGCTTTGCAAGAAAATTTAATCATGAAACTTAGGAAACTTTGAATATGGATACTTTTATATGAGGCATATTGTACATTGAAACTTTTGTTGGTGTTGGTGCATACTCAAAGAATTCTATATTAGTGGTCTAATATTATCTGAAGACTTAGATTTCTCAGATACCTTGAAATATTTGGAATATACTAGAGAGACAAAATGGCAGTAAACAAATTGCTAAATATTGATTCTGCTAAGGAAAAGCTTCAGATGAATATTAGTTTCTTTTATACATTATAAATTTACTTTTTAAAGACTAAAAGACATTAAAGCTAATAAGAAATAACATTTTAAATGATGAATTGAAAGTTAAGATAATTTAATTTAGTATTTGAGGCAGACCTGTACTTGAAAGAAAACTAAAAGATATGCTAAGAACTTAATTTAAAATGCAATTCAGAAAGAATCACAGAATGGTTAAGGTTAGAAGGGACCTCTAGAGATCATCTAGTCCAACCCCCTGCTCCAGCAGGGACACATACAGCATGGGGCACAGGGTGGCATCCAGACAGGTTTTGAAGACCTCCAGAGAAGACTCCACTACCTCCCTTTGCAAAAGAATTCGCTATCAATTATCTTCATGTTCTTTTCCTTTTTTTCCAGCAAATGGAGATGGTCACTTATTTCTCAGAGAAAGTCAAGAGGATGAAAGTCAGTCCTCTGTCAAAATTGAGGACTTCTGGGAATGCATAGAAGGGTTCTCAGGCATCAAGCTAAAGCCTGTGCAGCTAAAGGGCACAGAAAGATGCTTCTGGGGTTTCCTGACACATGCCTTAGGCTTTGAGATTGTAACTATAGATGAAATTACAAAAACTCAAGTCTTCTATTAAGCATCTAATCTCTCTTGACATAGAACTATTAATTATGTTGGAATGTAAAAGTTAACATCAGCTTTAAAATATTTTTTATGTATGTTCAAATGACTCAAAAAGTTCATAGGCAGCTGGAGATTAATTTAGATGCATATTATATATCCAGATAAACAAAACTAGCAGAAGTCCTCCTGCCTGGCTATAGGAGTCTTTCTTTGCTCCAAAGAAGGACTTTATTATTTACAAAAAGGAAAGGAAGGAAAAGGAGGAAAAGGAGGAAAAGGAGAAAAAGGAGAAAAAGGGAAAAGGAAAGGGATGGGTAAAAAGAACCAACCCATCAAACCTTACATTTCTGCCACAGTTGTTTATTTGAATGATAGGTTTATTAATTCAATTAAAGTTACCTAAGTCCTTGGTGTCCTTGAACAATGTTACAAAATCTCACATGAAACAACAGTATTGTTGTAACAGTACTAACCACAGCAAGCACACTAATGAAAATGTGAGTCTCTGATTCTAAAGCATGCCACAGTCCTCCAGGATTAAAGAAATTCAGAGAAAATTTTTCTAACAGGATTAAAGAAATTCAAGAGTTTGGATATCCAGTATAAGCTGGATTCTAAAATCAGTTGCACAAATCTTCCTCTAATATAATACCATGAAATGCGATCAGAATTGAGCTTCAAATCAAGCTAAGGAAGTCCCTCAAATAAGTTAACAAAAATAGTTGGAATCCCTTCAGTAGAAGGGGTTCTACTGAACCACTTCTAGACCACTACAGCAAACTAGTTCACCTCATATTAGTTAGTGAGAACATTAAAGAACACTTTTGAGATCGATAGCAGTAGTGCAGTAATCAATTACATTGATCATAGGTTCCTCCTACCTTAAATGTAACAGCATCCCGTCTCTTTGGTCTCGCCAAAAAGGAGATCCTGAATAATTAGTGGAGTTTGGTGGTGAGAGCACACTGTTCACTGAGGGTTTTGTTTGTTTGTATGTTTGTTTGTGTCCTGGTAGATAAATCCATCTTGAGGTACAGTAATTGTATGGGGACAGGGTGCAAAACCTACCACAGATCCTGGTACAGAAAGCATTTATGTTAGACTGACCATGGAGTCAAGAAAACAGTGGGAGAAGAAAGGTGGCCAGAAAGCTGGAGAAAATAGATTAGGATTTAGAAGCAGCAGCAGCCTTTGAAGCTCTTAAACAGGAGAAGGTCTGCTGGGATAGCCTCAGCACAGATGAGGAACAGAGGACATATATGACACAGGTGCCATAGGGGCCATTTCTCTCTCTCTAAACCTGGTTTTACAAGAAGGCAAGTGTGATTAGCAAGAGTTTCCTAATGGGAAATGGAGCCTATGTTCTTTAGATCATTCAGTACAAAATAAGAGTTGGATGGAAGAGCACTTGTATCCAGCAATAGTGAAACGGCTCTCATGAAGATAGAGGGAGTAAACATTTCAAAAAAAGTTCTTGAATTTTCGTGGCTGTTATGAACGGTCCACATTCTATAAAACACGAGGCTTAGCACAGCGTACCAACTAAAACACTGCTGCCATAAGCTGCTAAGAGAGCGCACCTGATGACTGGGAGACACTCACCTGACAGCTGTTGAGAAGTATTCCTTAGAAGGGAGGCAGAAGTGCATAACCCAAAGCCATTCTACAGGGATTGATACTGTGCTTGAACTATCCAGCACTTCAATGAATGAGCTTAATAGATAATACAGATAAATTGTGTAGGTAACCCAAAGTGTAGTGGCAAAGTAAATGACAATAGAGACAATGCAAAAGACTGGTAATACAGTTATGGACAGAGTTCATTCACACAGAATTTTCTATTATTTACACACAGACAAAACAACATATATGTGATATGAAATATGTTTTTGAAAAATATTTTATTACATATATTTTGAAAGACATATATGAAACATGTTTGTGAAATGCTTTTGAAAGCAGAAATACAGTGGGATTACTGAGTAGAAATAGGAAAGTGATTTTCACTTTTTCTATGGCATGGTAAGATGAACACAAGGATAATGAGTAGCAATGGGAGTCCGTCTTACACAAAAACAGTATTAAGAAATCACAAAGGGTGCAGAAAAATAATCAAAGGCTAGGGAAAATGCCTTCCTGTGAGAGATTTAACGAAGTCAATCACTAGAGTTTATGCAAAAGAAAGCAAATGACAGTGGCTTCACATTGTCTTAGGGAGAAAATTTCTGTTATTAAAGCAGTTGGTGAGCTGTAAGAGAAAAGAGAAGAAAAGCAAAAACCAATGTCTGGAAGCTGAAGCCAGACAAATCCAATATGAAAAGGCACAGAGTTTTAATACTGATTAATGAGTGGAAAAACAATTAACAAAGGAAGTGATAGATTTTCTTTCTCATTTGATTTCTTCCTATCAAGATTTGGGTGGCTTTCTGCAAGTTAAGCTTTAGCCAAGCTCAGTTAATGGGCTCAAGAAAGGGATAACTGGAGATTGGCTGCATAATCGCTTACAGACCCTTTCCAGACTCAGACATGCTAAATCCCTGAATATATCTCTAATTTGGGAGATTAGCAAAGCAATCTTAGAGCCCTTCATGAGACCTTGCTTTATTGCTTTTTTTTTTTTTCTTTTTCTTTTGGGGTTAACAGCTCCCACAAACTGGCAAGGAACCTTCCTCAGTGACCACTTGCTGTCCATCACTTTATTTCAAATGGCAGCAAGCTCTAATGCCTTTGTGTTTGACAGAGAAGATAAAATCCAGATTGAAAATAATGACTATATGGGGAAAAATTTACCCAGATGACCACTATTATATCCTAGAAAAACAGTTCTAACCTACTTATCAAACATTCCTTAAGTCAAGTCATAACAGATACTTGCCGTTAGACCCTCTAATTGTAGAGCTGTAGCTTCTTCATTCAGGAGGCAATAGCGAAGTCTCACATCTCTGGTTCCAAATGAGAGATTATCAGAGTTATAATTTCCATTCAGGTTAGGCTTACCTGCAATACAAGCTGCTGATGACCTGTTTCTCAGAATGAGCTTCCTTTTAGAAGAAAAGTGAATGGGGAATATTCCACCATTTTTTCTCCACATTACCTGTAAGCATAGCTGCAACCTTTTATGCTGCCAGGAGCAGAATATCCAGAAGGATCAAAAAATCAACAAAAAATTGTTTTCTAATCATACTACTTATTGTGCACTACAGAACTCTACTGACTGAAAATTTCAAAGGAAGGAAAAAGAAAGTCATTGCAGAATAGATCATAGAAGGCCCTTATAATGGCTTATAATGCCCTTATAATGGGCTCCACTGGTCTGAAAAGGTAATTTTTAACAATCTGCTTAACCCAAAAGTGTGAAAATGAGGTTTTTAAACAGCTGCTGTATATTTTATTACTGATTTAATTGACTATGTTATTTGAGATATGAATGCCATTTTAACTGACAACATTCATGATAGATTCAGCTGCTAGCAGCATAATTATCCCCAGTCATTGGTTCCAGAGAGGTTCTGTAGGTTTTCAGACAGCAGGGAGATTTCTGTGTTTGTGCAGACATGATAGCTACCTTGTCTCTCATTTACAGGAATGTAACTATTCTTTTCATCTGTTTATTTGCTTTGTTTCAGGTAATGTGTTGTATGATGATTGAACTTTACATGATATGAAGAGCACATTTTTTTCTAGAATAAAAGATGCAGTACTAAAGAGTGGAAACTGGACCAACCAGCTCTCTAAAAATATTCAGTGATATCCAAGGAGCAAAGAAGAAAATTGAGTATTATCTGCCAGAGTGTCCCAAAGAAATAAATAAATGAGAAAGAGAAAACAGAAAAGAGAAAAGGAAAGAGGAAGGGAAACGGGAAGGAAAAGGGAAAGGGAAAGGGAAAGGGAAAGGGAAAGGGAAAGGGAAAGGGAAAGGGGAAGGGGAAGGGGAAGGGGAAGGGGAAGGGAAAGGGAAAGGGAAAGGGAAAGGAAAAGGGAAAGGGAAAGGGAAAGGGAAAGGGAAAGGGAAAGGGAAAGGGAAAGGGGAAGGGAAAGGGGAAGGGAAAGGGAGAGGGAGAGGGAGAGGGACAGGGAAAGGGAAAGGGGAAGGGAAAGGGGAAGGGAAAGGGGAAGGGGAAGGGAAAGGGAAAGGGGAAGGGAAAGGGGAAGGGAAAGGGGAAGGGAAAGGGAAAGATAACCGGATGTCAGCTTGATAGAAGGGCACTGGTCCAGACAAATATATATCTGTGAAGGTAAAATACCTACAGAGAAGAGTAATAACCATAGCAAAAAGGATAAAACTCATCATTAGCAATGAAATAATTGAAATTTGCAAAGTGAAGAATGAATCACACTCCAAGTCTCAGAATGTTGTGAAGCTTTCAAAGTAAAAATCTTCTTTCAGAATATTATTCAGGCTGCTTAAGCCATCTATCAAACCACTTCTGAGCCAGAGAGCACTCAGTATGCTCTTAGCTCCCCAAAAAGGAAATTTGTCCTTTAAACTCTTAGTGGTCAGATCTAGAAGAGATACAAGAAAAGTATCTGTCAGCTGCACGAAATGGAGGTGTAGGTTGTTTAACCATAATGAAAAGACAACTTTCATCACCAGTACTTCTTTTCCAGTGATACTCCTAAGATGACAACTCAGAGAGCTATGCTATATTTTCAGTCTTATACATTTGATTAAAACACATTCCTCACTACCTAAAAGCCACTAGAAACTGTGCAACTCTGTGATTCCATTGCATTCCATAAATTAGCTGAAGTGTTAAATTTTCAATAATTGTTTCTCAGTTGTAGATAAGAACGTAAGAGAGCTATTGAATTACTGTTTCTAGTCAGCTGGCCTATTCTCTTTTTGTTTTCACAAGTGCAAATGTCACTGTCAGTGGCCAATGAAGCATGCCAGGAAACTTGGCAGTCTTGTGAGGAGACCGAGGCAATGTTCCCAACAGTCTTACTCTCCTATATTTTTTGATTTTCTTTTACCAAAAAGTTGTGTCCCAAAAGAAATAATTTCTTTAAGAAGGAATGTCGTTCTTCGTCAGAACAAGTTATTTATCATCAATGGTGATGAAGAATAGATGTTGAGAGGATATTAGTTCATGGCCATCACAAATGGCCATCTTATTGCAGAGTATTCTCCCAGCCTCTAATATTTTACATCTCAAGGATTTCTTCTGCCAGAAGTGATATGCTTATATTTGATAATCCTTGTGGATTTAACTTCCATGGGTTTGCCTAATTGCTTTTGAACTCCTGTAAACTTTTAGCAGCCACATCCCATCATATGGAGTGCCACAGCTTAACTATGCACCATGAGAAGTCAAACTTCTTTTAGTTTCTTTTGCATAATCCTCTTGATAGCAGCATCTGGCCTCTTGTTCTGGCATTGGAAGGAATAGTGAGCCAGCTTCCACATTTGTGATCAGCCTGGCTGCCCTTCTCTGAACTTTTCCTGGCTTTATCATAGTCTTTCTGAGAAAGTAAGTGGGTGGAGGAGAAAGACTCGGTACTATGCACATCATCCATACAGATACCATTCCATACAGAAGAACCATGGATTTAATTAGCAGAGTAAAGTAATCTCTGTCTTGTTCTTTTCCTATTAATTCTTGATTGCTTTTCTACATGCTGTTGTGCACCAAACCATATTTTCCTTGAAATCCTTCATAGTAGCCATTTTAGAGCCCAGTAGGTTTTCAATTTGCAGCTTATTACCCTGCCAGCAATGAAATTTAGATTCTGTTTGCTTACTCCAGTGGAGTAATGTGGCAATCAAGTCCTCCTACATTCTTCTGGAGTCCTACATAAATAGGATAAAATCAATACTTTGGGTGCCTTTAGTAGTATTTCCCTGAGGTTTGTGCCACCTACTGCTCAGTCAAGATGAAAGAATTGTTCCAGATGTTCACAAGCCAGTATTACTAGTGGTACTGAAGCTAGCAGTGACCTGATACAATATGTTGCATTCAAAGGAAATGCTGATGTCTCATGGGGAAAAAAAAAAAAAAAAAAGAAGCTTTTGCCCAGAATCTAAAGATTTTCCGATTATTTCAGCTTTAGTTCATTTTTCAAAGTGTCTGTGACCCCTGATTAGTAGCAGCATTTTCTGCTTAATTTAACTTATTTTTATCACACAGCCCACTGGTTTTAAAAATTCCACATTCTGAACTGACATGCTCCTAACAATGAATGTTTGTTTTAGTTCTTTTGGTGCAACAAATTTTAATGATGACAAATTATGTTTTCTGGGAGTTTTTATGTTTCTGCTTTAAATCTTAAGTTGCCAGTAGCTGGAGTTTAAATACTGATTCACTCTCATTCCTAGTATTATTTCATGTCTACACAGCATCCTTTTCCTCAGATTAGCCAACAGGCACATATAACTCAACAAGAGCTGTTAAGCTTAAAAAACCCCTTTCCTTTTCTCTTCAAGTTATGTCCAAAATCAAAGCTAGATGAGATTGCAGCCCAAAACTACTTGTAGCATTAACCACAGAAGCAGCTCACAGTTCTTCTATTATCTTATCAAACCAGTTACTTGAAATCCTTCCTGAGGTGATTGATAGTGTTCACAGCCTGTTTGTCATATTATGCCAAGGATGGCTCCTATTTTTTTAATTGAATGTGAACGTAATAAGTTCAAAATGGCTTTCAGAATGACATTCCGCTGTTCCATATTCATCAAGTATCAGTGCCTTCCAGCTCAATTTCCTCAGTTCTAATGTAGACTGGAAACCCTGTAAACACATGCAAAGATATGTGGGTTGCTGCAAAAGTAGGTGCTTTGAAACACACTGTTGGTAGAACTGAGAGCGAATCGTGACCCTTTTGAACTGCTTTCCTGTCTTTAAAGAACTTTATGACTACTTATTCCTTTATTAAAGTCAATCTGAGTTCCTTAGTTTCAATATTAATGTCATTTATAATAGTGTGACATACTGGAGGGAGATATTTTGAATAAAAATAATTTTTCTGTTCGTTTAAATTATGAAATACTTCTCCAGAGATCCCAAAGGCTACGCACTGGCACCTTATTGCACTATTTATGTCTTTCAGCCTAAAACTTTGGTTGTGGTCAAAAGCAATTATAATTCTACAAAAGAAAATACATTTGAAGAACAAATACTATAGGTCTGGGCAATAAGTTTCCATTAGGCTGAGTAAAGATGGAAACTTCTCTTCACCTTACAAATTGCCATAAGCCAACAATACTCAAACCCTGAAGCAGACTCAGCTGTTTAAATGAAAAGAAATCCTTGGTGGAAAACATTTCCATATGGAGAACTATTGTGTACTTTTCATCCAATTTTTTCCCCCCCGTATAACTTACCAGATAAGCCAAAAGTAAAGTAAACTAATAGAAAAGAAACTGTGGAATCACCTGGCTTATTCCAAAAGAGACATGGTAGGAGAGAAGATTTGCAGGCAGAATGTGTCAGATAAGTGGCAGAGAGCATTTGCACCTACCATTTTCCCCTTTCAGACACAAGGAGTAATGTTCATGAGCAGAACAAAGAAGAGATGATAAAAGTAAAATCAGTAATACTACTGAATTGTAGGAGTGT
The DNA here is from genome assembly GCA_032273925.1 of Rhynchotus rufescens. Taxonomy (NCBI): domain Eukaryota; kingdom Metazoa; phylum Chordata; class Aves; order Tinamiformes; family Tinamidae; genus Rhynchotus; species Rhynchotus rufescens. The sequence continues at coordinate 651 of JAVCKT010097341.1, read as the reverse complement.
TCATTAGCACCTAATATCCATTAGAGATTTACTAATGCCAGCGATTACACAATAAGATTATATACCTTTTCAGCTCAGTTGACAGGCAACACGTTAAAAAATGAACATTCAAGTCTAATGGTTTGTCCATCAAAGAGTAAAATTATGCAATATTTCATGTGGTGTGCAAAAATACAGATGGATTATGAGAAAAGGGCTGTGAAGCAACTCTTCTAAAATGCTTAAGCTGAGGAAATGGTGACTGTGCAATTTGCTTGAGGTTGAATTCATTCTGAGTTATCCTTCAGCTGTCTAATAGAAGAGATAATGCACTATACTATGGCTTAATCTGCCTAATATACAGCTTTCTTTGCCATCTCTAAGGCTTGAAAAAAAATGATAGTCAAAGATTATCTGTTCTAAGATTAGCATTTTTTTTTAGAAACAAGACTGAGAAAAAACTTAATTGATAAAAATAAAGATTTTTTAAAAAATCATAGAATCACAGAATGATTAAGGGTTGGAAAGACCTCTAGAGATCTTCTAGTCCATCCCTCCTGCTCCAGCAGAGACACCTAGAGCATGTGGCACAGGGTGGCATCCAGGCAGGTTTTGAAGTCTTCCATACTTCTTCCTGCTCCAGAGAAGGAGACTCCACAGCCTCCCTGGGCA
>JAVCKT010097340.1:0-11816 GCA_032273925.1 Rhynchotus rufescens | reverse complement strand
GACAATACATGTCTATTTTTGAAACGCTGCGTTACAGCAGATACCTTTCTTCAATACTTAAAATTAGCACCAATATAGAGATAAAAAGTGACCTTCTCCAGTGTATTTTGATCAGTATCAGTCTGCATTCCACTTGCTTAAAAGAAGACATGCCGTGAGAAATTTACAATATATTTGGAAGGGTGTGTTAATATTGCTGCAATTAGCAAGTACTTGCAGGTCACCACACTGCCTCCTTTGCATACTGGGCCCGGGGAGTTCACAACCACACGACTTACTGCAAGGCTTGCTCAGAAAGGGCACAGCACAGACAAGGTGATGTTAACGAGACACCCTTCACCTCTTCTGTCACCTTTCTAGTATAAAGGTGTGGGATTTCTGAAATGTTCTTCTATTCCATCACATTTAACATCCTCATTAGTTTAACAGCAGCCTTTCAGATTAGACCCCATGAGCAAGAAATAAGAGCTCAGTGTGGCTGTCATCGGAATCCCCTAACAGGGCACCTCAGGCTCAGACACCAATTAAAAGCATAGGAAAATTCTGAAAGTAACGGAGCAGAAAAAATAACTACGGGTAAGTATATCAGCATTTGAGATTTCCTATCTATACTACAAGAGACAACACTTCTTTTGAATATATTTTAGTAATTTCTTAGTAGTACGAGAGCTTTGTACAACTTCCCGCTCTTAGGCTGAAGGGAAAAAAAAAGCTTTTTTCCCCAGATGAGTTTGGGATTGAAAGGTTCCATTGCATAAGGGTACGAATTGGTTAAGAACAGTGATCTGCCCATAGCCTGCATCAAATTCCATTCCCCGCAGTCCCATTCACTCCTATTTAAGCCAACAATATTCTAAAGATACAAGGCAGCACTGAATGTCTCTAGGTAGTTAACACAGATCTAGAACAAAGTTTCCACTGTGACAAGAGAACACACTCAACACTTAGCTACACAACTAAAAACACAGAAAAATAATAGTCATAATATTGTTTTAAAAACTCACATCATTAACAAGAAGCTTTCACCCTATTAGGTGATGCATGCAGTTACAAGACAAGCCCACCATGACCATGTTCCTATACCTGGTCATAGAATATTTGTCATTATGGACCAAGAGGCTGAACTAATTTCTAGATTTGTACCCAGGAGTTGGTTTCCTTGAGACATTCTGTAAGCTACTACAGACAGAAATCAATGGGCCACTGTTATTAAATGAATGCATCACCACTACAGGCTATTGCCTCTATTCTACTTACATCTCTACCTACTAGGGAGAGTAGGAGAGAATAAGCAGGAGGTGGATCATAAATGAGGGAAAAAAAATGAATTCTTCTCCATCCTATGGCACATTTTGTCCTTGACCATGTTCCCTTTCACCATTTCTCTTAGATGCAATCCACGACCCAGCACTCTTAAGCACAAAGAGCCTTAATAGGGACGTGCCAAAAACATGACATTTTCAGCTTCTGAACATCCAGCTGCCAAGACAAACACTCCTGCTCCTCTGCCTAGATACTATGGGCTGTCACTAACACCAGCTGAAGCTGATCTAAATATTATGACTAGCAAGTCCAAAAGATAGTACTGAGGATCTGGAGGACTTGGGAGTAGAAGTGGCCACAAGACAACTTGGTCAGAAGTTTTAATTAGCATGCCCAGGAAGAAAGGCAGCTCTAAGTATACGCCAACATGGCAATGGTTAAGTAAACAGTTTCACAGGACAGTAAAATAAGATGACCTGTAATTCATTACAGATAATTCTCAAACACTCTGCTCCTGAGCTTGTCATTTTCCTGAATGTTACACTGAGAGTCACTTTTAACAGTATCAGTTCCTAAAATTCAGATATCCAATTCAAATGCGGTAATAACAGTTTTCTTTACAAGTTCACCTACACAACAGGACTTTCATCTGCACTCTCTCCTGCACTAGCAATGCTGCTGTGACAACGCTAGCTCACTTTAATGCCAAGATCACAGGCTAATGACTGAATCCCCTCCAAGAGGAAAGTTAAATGAATTCCAATGGATATTCTCCAGCTAGGCTAACAGTCTCTTTTTGACAAACAAACTAAAGCTTTTAAAAGGAGGAGAGGAGCAGCATTATTTATCCATAAGATGTGACCCTGCCACATCACAACAGAGCAGCTTTCCCTCAGAAAACACTCACGCTGCAAACGGTACCTAGTTTGGCCCCTCCTGTTTGATACAGGACATTACACACACCTGATGCCATTCCAGTTCTCACCAAGTGCCATGATTAAGAGATTCCTGGCACAGGTAAAGCAGAAAAAGCAAGTGAGGCAGGGATGGACATAGAGACCTATGTATTTGAAAGAACACCAGGTATTGCCAAGGAACCGCTGGGTCTGCAGCTGCAGCCATACGCACAGAGAGCCGAGCCCGGCACCCCCGGCTGCTCCGACACTAGGTGGCCACACTGCTCAGATCCAACGGAGGCTCCGGAGCGGGGCCCGGGTGCCCGAGCGCTGTCCAAGCACCACAGTAACAGCTTCATAACCACCCCGCGTGCGGTCAAGTATTGGTCGCTGAAAGCAAAGCTCTTGGATTCTTCCACAGGGAGAAGGGACAGCGCAGAGCTTCCCCACGAGCCTGGGCCCATGGAGATAAACCCAGAGGCTTCGGTGCTGAAGCTGCAGAGAAGTTAAGGTCAGCCAGCACGAGCTGGGTGCTGTCAAGGAAGAGCTGGCAGCCCCACAGGTCTCTGTTCTCCTCTCCAAAGGCTCTGAGCCCCAGAGGCAGAGGCCAAGGCACTGGACTCCACAAGCCTCTGCCTAAATACCTACTGCACAGCCCAGAGCCTGAGCTCAGGCCATAAAACTTTAAAATTGCATATATGGATATGGATGAAGTTATGTATCAAATGCAGGAAAGACAAAAACCATCTAGACAACCTCTGAGTGAAATGCAGAATTAAGGTTCATGTTTACTGTATCAACCTTAACTAACCTGTACTGAAAGAGACAGCTCTGCTCTCCCAAACTTCAGGATGGGCTGGAAGCAAATTTTTCTCCTTCACCATCCACTTGGCCCAAGGCTGTTTCAAATCAACAGATTCCCCTATCCAGCTTTTCTCCAAGCACACAGTAACAGCCCCCTTCTACCTTATGCTCCTTTGTGCTCAGAACCACTGAAATCTCATTCTCTCCACTGGCTTATGGAGCTTCAACACCCTATTTACCCGGACCTGAATTCCAAACGTCCGGCACTAGCGGCTCTTGAGCATAAAGCCATAACTAGGGTTGGAGCAGGAAATACTCCAGCAGGTCTCCATAAAGAATGAACTTACACTGAGGTCAGGCAAACCCACAGACTGGCTGCATTTCATGAATTTTTCAGAACATTTCTCTTCAAGCTATCCTTTTAACCACAGAAAGATCTTTTAACCACAGAAGAAAGATGTTAATTCAAGCCAAGGCTCTTCTATTCTAAAGAGAGCTTCTTCCTGTAAAAGAAGGGTCAACCTCCATGGGCAGCCAATGACAAGATATGCATATATTATTTCTCCTTTTAACTTGGACATCAAAACACACATATGAAGCAACCAGATGATTCATATAGTAGCTATACCATGCTCTCAATTTCACAAGCTGTACTGGAGTTTAACATATACGAAAAGACATCAAAGAACTTACAAAAACAATAAGAGCCTAAATGTAAAAATTTACATGTCTGTTGGAAAAAACATTGTTATACTGCGCAATAAAATCATCCAACATGTGATTTACCTTATCTTTAATGGTTTAGACCACAAGATAAAACTACATAGATTAAAACAACAAAATACTTATTCATGAATTGACAGTTTCTTTAGTTGTGTGATTTAAAAAGAAAGAACAAAAACACAAAGATGATAAAGGTTCTTAGAAATTGAGAGACATGAAGGAAACGTGGAAATCCTGAGGACTAAAATCACCCAGTTAATGGAAAAACATCAAAAATGTGGTGGAGGGGAAAGGCGTGTTTGTGGAGGGGTGTCAAAGAGTGGCAGCAATTTTGGAGGGTGTCTGAGGTAGGGTCAATCTACTAAACCCACGGACCCAACAGGACATGAACAAGAAATCTGCATTCAAATATAGAAATATGGTGAGCGAAAGGAAGAATTCACAAAGACGTGAGGGGAGCACACAGCAGGTGGATGATCCAAGAAGCTGCAATGTGAAGTGAACTGCAGCGGATGGAAAGGTTGCTTTAATTATGGCTATGAAAGAGGATGTGGCATCAGTTAAAGTGCCCTGAATAACAGTTTTGACTGTAAAATGTAGTGAAAACGGTAATCTTTCTCCATCTAAAAAAACAAGGATTTATGGCTGAGAAGAGACTACCTTAACACATAAATAACAAGGAGCAAATTAAATGCCACTTCTTTCAGAAAAAAAAAAAGGAATTTGCAAGACAATATAAATACTAAAACAAACTCATCTAAAAATCCAGGAAGGGATGTGCACAAGCTCAGGAGGGACATGAACAGTAATAAACAATAAAATAAGATCTGGCAATAGACTCTGTAAAACCTGAAATTCATCCTCCATAGTAAAAATAAGTATGAATTTAAATGATCATCTACTCCCATTAGTCCTTAAGTTAGATAACACATCACTTAGCAACTTGTAATACAAAACATTCCCTTTTCCAGAGGGAATGTATTTTTTTTCCATAGAAACCCTGCAGAATGACAATCAATATTATTTGACTAATTCTTCATAAGAGTATCGAAATTTCTTCCTCCGCTTGAAGATCTATACACTCTGAAAAAATAGAAAGGAAAAACCAAGAATACCTACTGAAATAGCCTTAGTCTTCATACTAGATGTCCTTCAGACATAAGAAATCAACTTAAATATGTATTTATCTTGGATGTCACTACAGCAATAAATACAAGAAATGCTTCCACAGACCCGTTCTCTGTTTCTGCTCTTCAGAGGCCGTTTATCAGTTTCCACCAACATGGAAGCCAGTTTTCCTCCCCCCAAACCAGAACACATAAACACACAGGAGGTTAATGGGTCTAAAGTTTAATTACTCTGAGTACTTTGAGAGTTTTTCTGAACATAAAAGATGCTTTACACGTTAGCATTAGTTTTGTGCCCATTAAAGTCTGTGGTGACCTTGTCAGTATAAGAGCATACTAACAGTCAAAACAGATACTCTCCATCTATTTAAGACATAGATAAGAAGCAATTACCTTAAGTTTGAATTCAAGTTGTGGTAGAACAGAAAGCAAGAGGTGACTGTCAATATTGTATAATTCCAGAATTAAGTCAAACACGTGCTCAGAGAGGTCACTAATTGATGTTTTCCCAAGCATGAGAACTTGATTGAAAAACTGCAAAGTAAAACAGAATATATAATCAAGAACAGCATACACAGTCTTCTGGATTCTAAGCTTCACTTCCACCAAAATCTACCTATCTTATGAAATAATGTATTTTTTCACAGTAGTAAAATGGAGAGATCAAGACTATATTGCATAAATTTTATATTATTCTATTTTATATTCAAATTACAGATAAAATACACCAAAATGTGACATTTTGTTTACCACAGCAAACTTACAAATTATAATTCAAAACAGCAACACAGTCTTAGATGAGTTGCACTATGTCAGATCTTTTTATAATGTGACTGTATTTAAAATTATTTCACTATAGAGCACACAATAATTTACTCTAAAAGCATTCTAACCTTTTAGTCAAAACAAGACTTAAACAACCGGCTAATTACCACACGACTCAGCTGACACCTTAAGAAGTTTTAAGTGGAAGCGTAGGAATTAATAACTGACTATGCCAGAATTTATATTTATAAGCAGTGCAAAGCAGCCATAAAGCAATTATTCTTTCTGCATAATCTTGATGGGTCTGAGGCAAACTTCACACTTTCTCTTGCAGAAAATATTTTCTAATAGCAGGTATTAATTACACACTAGTTTCTACAACATAATTCCAAATTAACTGGAATTTCCTTATTTCTATTGCTAGCAGAGAAGACCTAATTTGCAAAAGTTGTCTTTTCTTTGGATTAAGAGAAGTGCAGCTAAACTATGTGACTAAATAAGTTACACTATCTCCATATGCAAGTAAGGTGGCAGAATACATTTAACTACCACTGCAGTTTCTTATTCCCAGATGTCAACAGATAAACGTTAACTACTCTGTGCCTGACAAGATTAATCAGACCAATAAAGATTCTACAAACACGGGACAGGGCAGAGGAAGGAAGAATGGTGACAAGGAACAACAAAAGAAATGCACATTTTTAAAGTTATCAATTGAATCCCAGCGGGTGGCACAGCAAAAAAATGTCGGCAGTTCCTAGTAATCTTGACCAGCAAGGAGTGATAAATACACCAGCTCCCTAGAAGCTGAGGCTGCTCACTGACTTAGAGGAAGGCTCTGCTTTCTCTGGTGAACACATAGCTGTCTAGAGCGTAAATGTTTCCAGGTGGGTAATTAAATCCTACCGTGTCCAGGACATTTTAAGAAATAAAGCTACTCTTAAAGCAAAGCAGAGTCGCGGGTAATCGGGAACAGAGGAACACGGGCACACGTTCTTCACAGAGGAAGGTTCTTACTGCAGAGCAGCTTCTTACGGTGCTCCATCCTAGGACCACAAAACCTCACCCCGTTGTAATCTAGCATTACAGCTGCACAGCAGTGGGTTCGACCAACATGCTTGGGGTGCAAGTTTTCACTTGAAGAGGACACTATCTTAACCTTAGAAGGTACTTGCTTCCTGAGCTTTCAGACTTGTAATGTCCATGGTGCAACAAAACGCATCAGAGATTTTTCCACTGCTTTTAAGCCCTTCCTTAAGGTTTGGTGTAGATGCAATAAGACCTGCTAAGCACTTCACTCCAAATGTTAACATTGGATAGAGGAGAAGGAACAGAAAGTTTATTCTGTTCAGGAACTTTAACTTGGAACACTCGGGAAATTTAACTGAGAATATTCTCATCTGACCTTTCCTTCCTCCATCCCTCTTCTCTCCTGCAACGTCTGTGAGAGCTTCTCACTGAACTCACCTGCTCCTCAATCCATTCATGGTTTTTCCTTCCTACTCTCCATTCTTAGATGCCATTTTATCCTTGATACATATAAGTACATTTAAGTCTTCCAGTCACATCAAAGAACTAAGCACAAGGTTCCCCCAAGAAAGCAAAAAGTAAACTGCTCATTCCATTTCAGAAGTCAAAACTGTTGATAACTTAACTTCTACACAGTAAAATATCAAAGCTAGGTAGCATTTCATTAACATAACAATTATTTCCTAGAAGACACAGAGCTTCTGAAAGTTTCCCAGGCCTATTTGAGCATATGTAATTTATCACCACCACATTTTTTTTTTTAAAGACAGTTTAATCTTTGGAAATTGATCTCCTCCATATTTGTTTACAGTCTTCACTTACATTAGTAATGTATGGCTCAATTGCTTGAGCTGTCCTCTTCAGTAGAGCCTTTGCCAAATCATAGGCTTGTTTGTTTAGGTTCTGAAAGATAAACAAAAAAAAGCACATGTATTAATTTTAAAAATAAACATGATTCTTTCATGTAACGATAATTTCATTTACTAACACGTGGCAAACTTAAATAAAGAGCCTCTTTTTTTAATGTTCGATTGTGAAGATAATATAGTGAAATAAACTCTAGTCCAAATATTATTTTTATCCAGAATGGCTTTGAAATCTCCATTAACAAAATTGAGAAAACAGTTTTCTCTGGCAAATAAGGGTCTATTTTTCAGACGCCTTTCTGAGCCCAACACCCAACAATGTGAATTCCTGCATCCTGCTGCCACTCCTTATCACTTTCCCCAGCTACCAGAAAAGCCCTGTAAAACACCACAAAGGCATTTACAGCCATAACAGAGCATTTCCTTGCCTGCACATACATTGCTTCTGCGCAGCTACCTGAAAGAGCAAGATAAAGTTTGCAAAAGGATAGGGAAGATCATGTCTGTAATCCTAAAAACTGCACACAGGAATGCAGGCTACTGAATAACAAGGGGAAGAAATTAATGTTTTCTTTTAATATAAAACAAAAGAAATTTCTGATTTGCCTATTGAGAACAGTAAGTTAAAGTTAGGGGTCTGCAGTCAAAAGCACTGTGATGAGTTCACTGTAATCAAAGCCACTGTAGAAGGTGAATAAAAACTTCAGTTCCGGAAAGATACGGGAGACGTGTACATGCTAACACAGAAAGTCATTATTAAAACCAAACTACAATGAATTCTACATTTTTGTAAAAAGCCACATGTAAAACCTAGACTTTTTCATAAGGATAAAACATCTATCAGAAAAAATGAACTTTAACCATCACAATTCATCATGAACAGAAGAGATACAAAGACTAAGGCTAAGTTTATGCTGGCTTTATGTTGTAACAGTCAAAAAAAAAGAAATAGTTCGGCAACAGGTTCCTTCCTCTGGTAACTTAATGGATCTGGCTTACTTAAAATTCTTTTAGAATAAAAGTCAATTGCCATTATCACACTTAAGAAACAAGTCACAGTACCTTCCAGTAGATCAAATCATAATCAAAGGAAAGCCACAAATTATTAAATTTAAACCATTAGCTAGGTTGAGCCACAGACTAAGCCAGCTTTAAAATGCTGAGTCTAGACTCTTAGACCAAGTTGTTCTATCATAGCAAGACTGACCATTAATGATACCTTTCAGAGATGCTCAACATCAGAAACTTTCATCAGAAACTTTTTGTTCATCTTTATTATTAAAGATCACTTGAACAATTTTTCGCAAGTAAAAATATATCAGTATATGTGTTAATTTTGGCTCTTGTAATTTATTTTTCCTTTTCTAAAGGAGAGGAGAGTAGCACCATAGGCACAGTCTATTTACAAAGCTGTATAGTGCCCACCACAGAAATGCAAGTCTCTGCGTGCCGGGTTTTCCTTTACAGCTAGTGTAAGAAGGTTTCTACCTGCAGCATCTCCTGTCTGTTATTTAGCCACATCTGTGCTATCCAGGAAATAAAAGGCACAAATGAAAAGGCACATAAGAAATGTTTGGGTGTTGCTCTGATCCTTCTCAAATTCCACAGCTCCCCCCCACCAAAACACAGAAAGCTGCTTTCAGCCACATAAGAATGAGCTCTACATCTTAAGAACTGACTTCGGTGTAAAACAAGCCTGGCCAGCAGGGCTAGCAGGGCAAAGCTGCAACAGGCACATCTGCTCCAATGCAAAACTCTTGCATTTTCAGCTTTTATCTTCCACACTGCTGCAGATATTCAAAAAAGCTGCCATGATTTTATCTACACAACTACTAGTACAAAAAAACAAGTAGTAAAATGAAAACCTCTCACGCACAGCCTTAGGAAAGGAAAACTGAAAGAATTGAGATGATCTTTCATAATTAAGCTACTACAGGTCAGGCAAAACACCTCCCAATGCCTTAATCTGCACACAGATTAATTCTGGCCATATTTGTAACACTGAAAGTATTTGTATTGCCCTGCATTCTGTCATCAGAGACACACACAAACCACGCTGAGAAAAAACACAGTTCTGATCCCAGCTAGATAAGCAAACTTAGATATTTCTTCATGTCTCCTGAAATTGATTTAGTTGCACTGGCTTCCAGGGTCCTAGTATATCCAGAGGCCAAACTTGATAACCAATGCTGAGAAAGTCTTAAAGAGATTATATGCATACACACGAGAAAGTTTTCTTCTCCCTTTTCCCATCTAGAAAGGCAGAAAGGAAAAAGCAGCACTGACTTGCTTCAAATGAAACAGAAGGAACCCAGGTCAAATAGAAACAGGTTCAAAGGCCTTTCAAGAAAGGTCAAAAACATCTTTTTGGCTAACATAATACCCATAAAAGCACATCATAATTTGTATGGAAGTAAAGACCTCATTTAGTAATACTGTTCTCTGCCTATATCTCTAAAAAGTTATCCACAGTTCACTCTTTCCACACATTGGGGAGCAGGGGGAGACAGACAGACAGACAGACATGAGCTTCAAGATCTTTTAAAAGACTTGAAAAACCCCTCACTGATGGGGCCAATCGTCTCACTCAGGATGTCCCTAACGGCAAACGAACATCCAGCAGGGTTAAGTTTCATGAACACTGCATTGGACAGAAACAAAGCTATCCGATTGCTATACTGTTTAAAGAAACCATTCGTGACTATTATACTTTGAAGGAAAAAGCAAAAATAAAATAGACTGATCAGGACAAACCAAAGAACCCAGAAAAGGGCAGAATGTAGATCAATAAGAGTCTTAGGTCTTTTTCAAAAAACTGCCTGTCAATGTTTAACATAGTTCAAAGCTACCAAGTAAATTGTTAATTTTCTTTTCAAGGATGAGTACAATTAAACCCAGGACTCTTTCTCCCCACCCAAAGAGAGAAGAAAAAAAATCATAGATTTTTAAGAGTGAAATTAAATGTTAAGCTTTTTTTCTGCTCATCCGGTGAAAATATCTTCAAAATGTAATTTCTAACACTATATCATTTTTGTTTTAATAACAGGGCATAGCAGCAGATTTTGTATTGAAAAGACAGTTTCATAAAGCAGTTTCAATAGGTTCTGCAGATCTGTTAAACCTAGGGGTGAGGGTGTAGAAGGGGCTTGTAAGGATGGCTGACAATAGTGAGCAAGCTTAGCTGAAGAGCTGCTAAGACAGATAACACTCATTATTAAGCAAGCTTGTAATAAAAACAGGTGAGGAATTTAATTGTCAATATCACTTTGAGGGAGATTAACATGGAAAGCATGTGGGATATGCAAAGCATGTTTCCCTGCGGTACTTCTGAGTCTGAAAACAGAACAGTCTGCAAAAACTCAAATAAATAAAGTACAATTTACTTTCTAAAAGACTTTACAGAAATTGTTTACAGGCATGGCCATGAAGGCTTTATAATTTAAACAGACAAGACCAAAGGGAGAGGAAGAGTACTCATTCTGTATTCATGCTTGCATTTTTATGTTGACCGCCACTTCTCTCATTTCAGATTTCTTCACTTTGTTTTTCTTTTTGTCATTCCCTCTTTACACACTCCTATTCACAGAATCACAGCAGATATCACGGAAAGGAAGAAAGGAACTAAACCACAAGATGAAGAAAGCTATTAAAGACCAGAGAAATTAACAGTTGGGCACATGGGGAGGAAATGAGGTTTGACATTTTATTGAATTATCAGATGTCTGCTGTGGCCGGCAAGCGAGCCGGCGCACACGCTAATGTACTTGACTTGTGACATGAGCATCAGTCACTGACATTCAGTTCTACACCAGTTAGCACCACACACCTACTACACACAAGTAAGGTCTATATCTGGTATTTCTATGAAGAGAAATATTGACCTTAACTTTAAAGGATATGAGCAGTAAAGACTTCACCCTTGATTTATTGTTCAAGTTAGTTACCATTACTCTTAAAAATATTCACATAATATTGATTTGTCTATTATAATATTGATTTTGAGGTAAAACTACTGAATCTTGGCAGCAAGGATTCATAACTAGAGAGCTGTCTAAAGCTTCTGTTCTTAATAAATAATAAATATTTACAGGCTGCTCTTTTGATAAAGTACGTAAGTTCCTCAAGTCTTCAGCCTCAGAAGCATTTGTCAATAGTCAATATTATTATCTACCAGAAGTTATATCACCCGTATCACTACTCTCCAGAACAGAGGCATTCGGCTCACAGGTACACTCCAGTCTCTACTGCACTTCTGGCTGTACTGAAGATACACTATTTACCTCTGTCACTCACCATGTGCTTGGTAGTCTTAAAAACAACACTCTCTATCTGATAATTTTCAA
>JAVCKT010097339.1:0-11819 GCA_032273925.1 Rhynchotus rufescens | reverse complement strand
CAGGTCGACCCCTAATCTGTACTGGTGCCTGGGGTTATTCCTCCCCAGGTGCAGGACCCTGCACTTGTCCTTGTTGAGATGGTGATGAATTGTAAATTCATGTTGAGATTTTGGTGATGAATTGAAAATTCTCTACATGCTTGGCTTGGTATTTTGATTTTGGTGATGAACTGTAAATTCTCTACATGCTTGGCTTGGCATACTTGTGGGGAACATATCAAGTATAATTTCAGAATTCAGGTCCTTACAGGAACTCCATATTATAAAGGAGTAGAAGAGCCTTTTACTATAGTACTGCTGTTTTGCAGCAGGTTTATGCTTAATTAGGACTCAAGGAGGCCAGCTAATGAAAAAAATAAGTATGCAAGATGTAATGTAATTTGCAACTTTATCAAAACTAACCTTGAAAGCTTAAGTAAAGAGAGGGCGGGTAATATTTGGTGCTGCACACCACTTGCCCTTCTCTGGGATTTGTTAAATATACCCTGATACACTCCAGTCTGGAGTGCCTTTGTAGCCAGGGAAGGGAACTGCTTTGTGGGGAGAAATGGGTTTTAGGAGAGCATCTGGTTGGAGAAACAAGATTAGAATTTTAGATGCTCTGTGAATTAAAACTAAAGCTTGGACATCTCCTCTTGTCCACTCTGTCCACTCTGGAACATCATATTTGTACACAGAAGATATGCAGGTGCTCAGACAGGAAGTGTTCCAGGCAGGCTGGAATTTTCTCATCAAGGAGAGAGAAATCAATATACCTGCTTTTCCCAAAGTACCTTTTTCTCCCATCAGGTAACAGTGCTTACTCCCATCTGGTAACAGTGAGGGAGGTAGGACTGAGACAATACTATGACAGAATATTAATGAATACGTCATGCATGCGTCAGGGAACAGGCTCTCTTGATTTTTAAATCCTTTCCATGTCACTGCAGCTCCCCAGACTGATCACTATCTCTCAGACAAGGCTTTGTCATAGGACTGTGGCCAAAGCATATTTTGGTGTACTCAGTACTAACAATGTACTATTCTGTAGATAAATCAACATTTGCATCATTATGTGTTTACAAACTAATCCTAAAAGTCACTAGCTTTCATTTTCAAATGCCCTCAGTGCCTCAGTGCCAGTTTGGGTATTCCCAGTGTACTCAAGACAGTTTTATACAGAGGTCCTCTTCCTAGGATTCCCCAGGATGCACACCATTCCTGGCTGAGCTCTGTGTTATACCATTTCTTCTTTTCCTTTAGTGGTTTGAAAATCCTCAGCCAAGCCATGTCTGTGTAATTAAGCCACCTTCACTATCATCCACTTTGTGCAAAGTGATGACAAATTTACAGCAATCCCAAATGGGCAATAAATCTACAGCTCAGCTTATTTTTCTTCAGATTGTTCTGCTCTGTAAAAATGCACCACAAAGGAGATAAACAATACAGAGATGAGAATAACATTTTTGTTATGTATTTTTTCTACTGCATTATTATAAATTTCAAGTGGCAAACTGTGCTTTTCCTCATTCATGTAAATGATTCTTCAACATCTTGCAAAACTCTGAATAAGTTCAATTACAATTCCAGTCTGACCTCATATGAGTTTACCTTTGAAATCTTGCCTTTTGTTGCTATTTTTATAGGTAAACGCGTTATAGTGATGACAATGAACACAGTGAAGGTTGGATCAAAATCTAGAATGCATTCAGCTCTGGAATAAATTCTTACATGTTAATAATGCTGTGTTATTTTGTTCCTTTTCTTCCCCGAGTTCTAGCAACAAATACTAACATCTCTGTGGAATGGAAGATTCACAAATAAGTAAATGAATCATATGCACCCACCTGTTTTGCTTTATTTTCTGTAGCAGATATCATAAATAAAATAACTTTGTGTAATCAGGAATCCAGGGCTGACGTTGTGTAAGTCAGAAGCCATGCAAGCTGGAAATAGTTGCTTCTCAGTTTCAGCTTGCTGTGTCTGACCAAGTTCAGATTGATGTAAAGAGTTTGTAGAAACTGAACTGTTCTGTGGCATTTTTGCCTGCTTCCAAATTGCTTCCTTGTTTTCCTGATGCTGTTGGTTCACAACAATGGATCTCCTACCTGGCTGTGGGTAGTGGCAGGAGCTGCTGGAAGGACCCAGGTCCATATGGGTCTGTGCAGGATACTCTTGCCTCAGTCTTCCCATGTATTTGATCCCAGATGTGAGTGCTTTGCCCATGGACAGCTGCATTTCCCCAGTACTTTTCAGGAAGGCTTGGCGGTAGAGCAGGAATAGTCATAAAGCTGGGAGCAGGACTAGGACAAAGGAAAATGCTATGATTTGTGATGCAGTGATACAAAAGTATGATTTTTATCTATCCCTCTTTCCTATGTTTCAGCTTCAGACAGTGAATATTATGCGCACTGGAGAGGAAGGAGCTCAAGTGAAAGTGTGGTGATGAGCACACTACAAGAGAGAGAGCAAACATAAATTTTCATCATCGTGGCTTCAAATGGAGGAATGATTCAAGCATCTGCACTGGAGAAGGCAGTTACAGCTCCGCTTGGAAGTGGGGACAGCCCTAGGTAGGCCCACATTATTGGTCTCTGAGGAAGTTAACCCAGAGTCAATCTTGCAAAGCATTTGCATTTTGCTTATTTCAAAGCACTGTCATGTGCTTGAGTGTGATAATATTGTTGTCAGTTGCTCAGAAACTGAGAAGCAGAATCCACTTTAGGTGGTCCCAAATTTCTTGGTTCAGGGGCCCCCAGCTTATGTCCTGGTTATGACAGCAAGAGCAAGCTCAGATACAGCAATCTCTGTGATCAGGGAATGTGTGTTTTCTGATCACACTGCTCTTTTCGATTTTCCATTCCTTAATGTGCTTAGGAAGGAGCTCAGCACTCACTAAAGCAATATTTCCTAGACATATACCAAGTGTGAATGAGCCCAGATCCAGCTGGAGGAGCTCATATCCAGCTGGAGCACCTACAGGAGTATTTGGCCTCTAAGATAGGCATGAGCTCAGGTGTGTGCAAGGTGCCCATGTGTTGGCTTGAGATAGGCCTGGGCAATATCTTGTGTTTGGTTTCCAGGCACACTACAAATGACTATGCAGTTTGATAGGGTATGGTCATCTACAAAAGAGGCAGTTTTCTAATGCCAATATCAATTCTGGACCTAGCTGACATGTAAACTACTATAGTAAATCCATTTGATTAATGCTGTCTCTATGGAGAAGCAGAAATATGTCTCCCCAGCCATTATACTCCAGAAGCTTTCCTAACTGCTTTGAGTAATTAACTGTAAGAACATTTTTCACTATCATGAAAAAGTACCCTTCCCTCCTCTTCTCTACTGTATATTGTAGCCTATTGTTCCATGCTGCATGTTCCAAGAGAAACTGGTGGTAAACAGTTACTGTAGAGATGACAGTGCCACCAGTGGGAACCTCAATAGGTTTTGGGAACAGCTGTTTCTCTTTCTGATCACTCTCAGCACACTTACATATCACACAAATGGAAGTGAGCAATATTACCATTGCTACTGGAGATCTGCAGCTACTTGGGCAGAGAACATTTTGAAAAAGAATAGGCTTTGTTTTCCAGATCTACCTGGGACAGGCTGAAAACAGAGATAAATTAAGCTAGGGAAATGGGAAAGAATACCCAGAGTTTAGTTTATGCACCGAGGGCATCTGAGCTAGTCTGCTTATGTAGGTTTGACTTTCTGACCAGAACCTTAGCGCTGGTGAATGAGGCAGGTGCCCTGGTTATGAAAAACACAGAGAAAGCGGAGCTGCTGAATGCCTTCATTGCTTCAGTGTTTGCTAAGGGCAGCCTTCTAGAATGCCAGGCCCTAAGGACACAAGAAGAGAGTTGGAGAGAGGAAGGCTTGCCCTGGGTAGAGGAAGAGTGGGTCAGAGAGCATCTAAGGAAACTCGACACCCACAAATCCATGGGCCCTGATGAGATGCACCCCAGGGTGTTGCGGGAACTGGCAGATATAGCCGAGCCGCTCATCATCATCTTTGGAAGATCCTGGAGAACGGGGGAGGTGCTGGAGGACTGGAAGAAAGCCAACGTCACTCTAGTCTTCAAAAAGGGCAAGAAGGAGGACCTGGGCAACTACAGGTCAGTGAAACATCCACTAGGTGATTTATATGATATTTTGTTTCTTCTTTTGAAAAGGAAAGTGAATTTCAGATCTGGTTTAAGATGCAGTTGCAAGATCATGGATGTCTGGTGTCATTGTAGGGGCCCTGGGATCCTTTGCCCAACCTCCACATGTACCCAGAGGAGCTCTAGTCTCCCACATGCCCTCTGCAAGTGTTGTCAGTCCCAAATAGGTGCCTTAGATACAACAGGGCCTCTTCAGGTGCCACAGGAAGCCTGTGGTTAGACACCTGAGCCCTCCCTGGAAAGCTGAAGAGTAGCTGTCAACATTTAAAAAATGTTTAGCACACACTCTTTTCTCAGCTAAAAGTGCTAAATAATCTTAACGTCATTGGTCTCCTATGATGAAATAGTGGAAATATTTGGGTAGCCTATGAATCTCGTAAGAGAGAAGTATATTGATGCGCCCTTCAATTTTTGTTACCACTGCTCTATCTTTTAAATTGTGGATGGAATCTCTATAATCACATATTTCTCATCTGCTGATTATCCTGATGATTTCTAAAGTTCCCACTGCATCAGACTACCTAGGTTTATGCACTTTCAATGGCTTTCCACTTCCCTTCCTTACACTTCAGTCATTGAGATTCCACTCCACCCTCTAGTTGAGGCTCGGAGCTTCAAAGAGTCTTAAACATGCTCCAGAGTCTCCTTGTTTCTTTAGCTAACTCCATAGTTGTGTTTCTCGCCTCTCACAATTTCTAGGAGGGAAATGCCTTGTGGAGGAATTCCTCCAAAATCCCCTTATTCCTCACTCGAGGCAGCCTGGGCTTAACATATGGTTAAGGGATATATATATATTTTTTTCTATCAACTTGTACCTTTTTTTTTTTTAATATTTAAAGTTAATAAAAAAAAATCCTCCTGTGTCTGCAACAAGTTGTCTAAGAAAAGCAGCTGGGAACTGGTGTGGAGAAGCTATAACATTCAGGTACAGACTTGAATGGAAAAAGTTTCATTTTAAGAGGAGAGGTGCAAGTCCCAAGGGGCTGATGAGAGAAATGCAATGTTGGGATATGAGAAGAAACTTTGTCCATCCTCAAATCCCCATATTGAAAATACTGCCTTTCCTACATGCCCAGTATAAATTGGAGGTTATCAATATCACTTATTATGTAAGCTGAAAAATAAAGAGAGCTTAAAAAGCAGGCATGCTTCTTTTTAGGTGCTCAGTGAAATCTTTTTCCGGTCTATACACTGATGAAAACTCTCCAAGTAGCCATCAAGAATTGAGGAACTAAAGGAAATTATGAGAGTCATGGGTCCTTAGAAGTTTGTTGCATTTTACTGGTCCCATGGGTGTATTTGGTGCTGAGTCCATGAACTTCACATTCTGAGAGGAGACTGAACAAAGCCCTCAAGAAGCTGAAGTCAGAAGAAAATCCAAAAAGTTTCTTGGAACCATAAATGAGTCCCACTGAGGGTTGTTACCAAAGAAAGCTCCCCAGGGGCTGATAAAGCAGAACATTGGAGGTGCTGCTTGGAGGTAGGCAAAGGCAATGTGCAGGTGTCTCTGGTGCCATGTCAACCTTGACGTGCTTGATCAGGTAGACTGTGCAGGCACTGACACACAGCCCGTGGACAGGGTGATCCTTTCCTCCACATGTTGCTCAGGGCTCTTTCTGGGAGCACTGTGAGGGTAAGGGCATGCAAGAAGTGCAGGACAGCAATATGGCATCTCCTGGGCTCCCTGAATGTGAGGAGGCCATGAGGGCACAGGGATTTAAGGAAACAGCAACTTCTTAAAGGCGTCAGTGGCAGAGACAGCAGCCATGGCAAGGGGACAAAGACAGTTTGTCACCTTACTCTCACCCATGGTCCTTGCCTACCTCCAGGATGATCACAGAGATCCCTCAGAGAGCTGGAGCACCACAGGCCTACTCTTTGAGTTCTCTCCACCTGTCTACCTGGACACAGTCGGCCCCCACTATGCGTAGCGCTTGACACTTGTCTTGCAAATCTCCATGAGGTGCCTGTTCTCCAAATCAGCCAAGTTTCATAAGGGTCTGCAGGACTCTTATGCAGTAAGAGAAAACTCTAAAGTTTCTCTCTGCCAACCAACAAAGAAAACAACATGGACAGCACCAGTGGAGGAAGGGTAGACTGACTTGGGCTGACTGTATCAGAGTATGATATAAGGATGGTGGAAGATACAAACTCAGAAGTGGGATAGACGAAAAAAGGGAGAATTGAGAGGTAAGCAAAAGATTGATGAGGAGTGTCTGGGGATTCCTTCCTACAAGTTCTGCATCTGAACCTTTGGGAATGGAGGAAGTCAAGAAAGTCAACCTACTTCCACAGACAAGGGGAACCTCTCTGCAGAGAGAGAGAAGGAAGAATCATGGAGTCCTTTATTTATTTATGGAGACATATTTATAATATAATAAATTTAATAAATTTATAATAAAATTTATATATGTCATATATCATTTAATATTTCTTATTATTAATATTACTTATTATTAATATTAATTTAATATTATTAATAATATATAAATGTATATATGTATAATAAATTTACTTATTATAAAATAATATAAAATAAATAAATGCTATTTATTTATTTATTAATTTAGGCCCATTATCACTTATCCTCCCACCATGCAACAGGATGAAGATCCTGGCTCCATCTGCTTGAGGACCTCCTTGCAGCAATCAAAGGCACTTCGATGAGGGTCTTCCAAAGCCACCCCTTTTGCAGGTTGAACAGGACCCATATCTTCACAGACCAAGTGCTCTAGCTCTCCACTGATCTTGAGAGACTTCTCACATAGTTTCTCCCAGTTACCAACCTTTTGATTCTCCCAGGGACCCACACTGGGACTGGACGCAATATTGGAGATGTCATCCAGGAAATACAGATGAGAGACAGATTGTCATTTCCGTCCAGCTCTGGGCTTTTTCCTGCTAATACATGCCTGGATGCTGTAGGCATTCTTTGCTGCCTTGCAAAAGCTGCTGGCCCACAGTTTGCTTTCTGTCCTCCCATTTTTCACAGATGTGCTACTCAGGAACTCAGGCCTCAGCTTGTTATAAGGTCCAAAGCCTGTAACAGAGCAACTGTGGCCTGTTGTTCTTTGCCTGTCTGTTGACTCTGCTAGGAAACATTCCCTGACACCTTGCAAAACCATGCTGCAGTGCCCACACTCTGATTGACCTTTCAGGGCATATCAGAGAGATTATAGTCTCCCCATAAGAACCAGGGCCTGTGACATGCAGATTTCCTCAGAGTGATTAAAGGGATGTGTGTCAGCTTCAAATAAATCAAGTAGTCTTTATCTTCCATCACAGTGTGAGCCTTGTCCTCTCATGCTCACCCTCTCATGCTCTCCAAGAAGCTCTCACCCAGACCCTTGTCTCCCCCAGCATGGAACTCCACACATCTGAGCTTCCCCTTCACATGAAGGGCATCTCCTCTCCTCCTTGTCTTCCCTTCCAAGCTGTCCTGAAGAGCTTCTGCTGGCCTATCACAGCCCTCCAGTTGTTTGAGTGATCCCACCACATGCCACATATTCTAAAACAGTTTCAAAAGGAGCTTGTGCATCTCCATCTGCTCCTGTTTGTGCCCCAAGTTGCGTTTACTTATGAATATATGGGCTGTAGAGCCTCTGCTGTGGCACAGAGTGTGTCCTGATCATGGGGAAACCTCTTGCCAAGGTCAAGACCACCATGTGTGCAAGGTCCCCACTTCAGAGTGGTGACATCCTGGCTTAGATAGCAGGTGGTAATGTAATAGTGAAATGGCCATAAATTGAAGCTACAAAAAATCCGCAGGAACAAAGGGAAGAATTCCTTAACAGTGAGGGTGATACAGCACTGGAATAGGTTGCCAAGAAAGGTTGTGGAATCTCCTTCTCTGGAGATCTTCAAAACACGCTTGGACGCAATCCTGTGCCACGTGCTCTAGGTGACTCTACATGGGCAGGCTGGTTGGACTGGATGATCTCTAAAGGTCCCTTCTGGCCTTAAGGATTCTATGATTCTATGATCCTATGTGCCTGTCTAAGAGAGCAAACACTGCAGTACCTGAGGCCAGGGAGAAAGAGAACTGGCCTGTTCAGAAACAGCAGGAGAGCAGTTGTTGCCTGAGCTGACTTCATAGTACCTTGGGCCTTGGCAGAGATGTGAACCAGTCTGCAGGTAGGATAAGGTGCCACTGGCATGATAAGGTCAAGACCACCATGTGTGCAAGGCACCACCTTGGTCACCTAAGGTCAAGACCACCATGTGTGCTTCAGAGTGGTGACATCCTGGCATACATAGCAGGTGGCAATGTAATAGTGAAATGGCCACAAACTGAAGCACCAAAACTTCCACAGGAACTTAAGGAAAAATTCCTTATCAGTGAGGTCAGGGGGAAAGAGAACTGGCTTGTTCCGAAATAGCAGGGGAGCAGTTGCTGCCTGAGCTGACTCCATAGCAACTTGGGCCCTGGCAGAGAGGTGAAATTGTCTCCGTGTAGAATAAGGTCCCAAGATACATCCCAGGCTGTATCTGCTAGATACATGTGGTTATGCTGGACTACACAGACCTCTGACATGGCCCTGAGGACTTACTTTTATGTGACCAAATCAAAAGCCTGCACTGAATTACATAAGCTATTTGCACTGTGGGGATCTGCCTCTGTTTCACTTTTCCAGTGTGTATGGGTATCATAGTAGCAGTAGCTTCTAGAACAATTCCAGAGAGCCAAGGAAATTCCACACCTGGCCCCTATGAGAAGCTCTAAAAAAATGAATGTCTGGCAGAGCACAAGAGAGAAATAGTCAAAAGCTCTAAGGACATTCTGACTTTGAGGGAGAGCCAGATGAACTCCTATTCCATGGTTCGCCAAGCCATATGGGTTGGAATGGGGCTGAAGCCACCTCACTCCCACACAGACCTCTCCTTGGCACAACTTGCAGGACAACTCTCTGATCTGCAGCTGAAAACCTCCAACCCGATATGACTCAAGGGCAGAGCAGCATCAGCCTAGAGAGGAGGGGAAACAAGGAGCAGTAGAGATAGACAGGTCCTCAGGAAAGCCTTCCTCTTCCCCAGCTAGGCATGCTACCTTGCACACAGTCACACAGCAAGGCATTCGCTCTCAGCCTCTTTATTGGGCATGATGAAATGGCCCCGCAGCAGGAGACACTGTAAGGCCTATAAGGGGTTAACAGGGTAGCGTGCTTTCCTTAAATAAAGCTTGCACGCTGAAGATGTATAAGATGTATAAGATATAGGCTATGTAATTTACATTTAACTCTGTAATGTACATTTAACTCTGCCATCCGCTTCTGTAAATCTCGCTTGCTACAAGGGAGGATAAGGACTAACAGGTAATTTACAGTTAACCGTAATTTACATGTTACAGTTAACCTTGCCATCTGCTTCTGTAAATATTGCTTGCTACAGGGGAGTATAAGGACTAACAGGATACATACCCTGCTCTTGTTGCTTTTGCCGTGACCCCGAGATAAGATTCCAAACATGCCAAATGGTAAGGGGATTGTGAAAAGGGGGGTTAGTCAATGGTGGTTGTAAAGAATGTTTAACAAAGAAGTTGTAGTCGTCTATAAAAACACGAACCTCTCCTCAAACGGCGCGGATCTCAGGACAATCTGGAAGAGGTCCGCCGCCGACCGGCTAATAAAGCTTGCTTTTAAACCACCAGGTTGAGCGTGCAGGTGATTACTGGGATTACAGACTAACAACACATGCCTCTCCTGTGTGGGACCATGACTACAGGGAAGGTGATTCATGCCCTGGACTCCATGACTTTGAGGGCAGAGGTTCTGAAGGGACCAAGAGGAGATATGGGGGACTTGACCTGAGGAAAGTGTCTGCACAAGCAGAATTGGCCATGACTTGCCCAAATCCATCCTCCCTTGACAATTCGGTTAGTTCCTCTCATTCTCTGTGCTTCTCTGCCACCTGGAGCTCTTTCTCTCTCCCACCATCTTTTCCCTTCCAGCACTCACAGAGATCTCATTCCACCTTCTGTGTGTTCAGTTCTGTTCTCCTGAAAGCCCCTTGTTCTGACCACTGGGCAGGGACATTTCTATGCATGCAGGTCCTGAGGAGCATGTCAGGTAAAGCCTGATCCTCTCATCCAGAGATTCTCCCTGCTGCTCCATGAGAAAATCTGCAGGCTGGCCCTAGCACTGACCCTTGCAAGTGGCACAGACACTGCCCTATGGACACAGCACCCTGTGGGACAGGACACTGCTCTGAATTGCACCCCTGAGATCATCTGAGAAGACTCCTTCCAGGCACCCCAGGACCATTGCTGTGCCGCCAGAGACTTACTGCGTCAACAGCCATGCACATTTCTCCCACAATGATGAGGTCTCCTCTATCCTCCCTCTCTACCCTCTCACTTCCCTCTCCCTTTCTGTCTTCTTTCATCTCATGCCATCAGCTGCAGGCAGTGCCTGGAGTTCTGCTGCTCTTTACAGAGGAGCTGCTCCTGGACAGAGCTGTTTCTTGGTTTTGCTGATGGGTTGCCATGAGCTCACCCTGTGCCAAGAGCCTTGCCCTACTTAGGAACAGTAGCCCAGCTGTATGTGTGACTTGATTTCTGCCTTGTACTCTCTCCTCCTAGCTGATGCTCACTGGGACAGACAAAAACAATCATGTAGATGTCTGCTTTAAAACAGCTAATAAAATGCCGTGCAGATATTTGATTCACTGACAGAAAAATAGCCCAGCAGCATCATGTCACATAACTGGCATTACAGCCTCTCTTAGCAGATGTAGCATGGGACCCACAGGAGAACCATGCTCTTTTGGAGTGGGTGCTGAGCAATTGCCCTTGAGAGTCTCTGAGCAGGTTCTTCCTGATATTCCATACATACAGAGGGTGCAAAGTTTAATAGAAGTAGTTTAGTATGAAGATATCTGATGTTAGAAGGGATTTGAATTAGCAAATGCTTTCACAATGTACAAAAATCACAAATGTACTTACAAATATCAGTCGCAATACCAATGTGTTTACTGTTATCAGTCACCTACAGCATGTTCATGTTCATGTTCATGATGCTGGGCATCCGTAGTCTCCAGGAAGGAAAACACAGGTTGAAGTCAGCACACAAGCCCATTGCTTTCTTCAGAATTCCTTTGTTATCTGTTCATGTTTTAACGTCTATGTTGGCCTGATCTGTGAGTACAGCGCCCTCATGCTATTCTGGTATATCTCAGGAAGATATTTGCATTATTTTCCTCAGCTCAGGAAGAAATATTTACACCAGTTAATCCACTCAAGGGTTATAGCTGCTTCTCTAACATGAAAGTCATCCTCAAGTGTCCCATGTGTTGGGATGAAGTCAGTTATCTATACAAAAGCAGTGATTAGTGAGTTACATGTCACAAAATTGTAGCTTCCTGCACACCTCATCCTTTACCCATCTCCTCTGCATCTTCTTACATGGTAGGGGTTTACTGGCTGATCCCAAGTGGGAAGAACCAGAATATTTCCTTTACACAAGCATGCATCAAGGAAAAGTAACTTAGGAACGAAATGAACAACACATTGATTAGATATCAAATACCTGGGGAAGGGGGAGTAGAGGCACATGGGATAGTTAGTGGTGCTGACAATGACCCCATTGGGTCAGTCTCTTTCCTGCATCTTTGAGCTCCTTGTTCCTCAAGCTGTAGATGAGGGGGTTCACTGTTGGAGGCACCACCAAGTACATA
>JAVCKT010097337.1:0-11822 GCA_032273925.1 Rhynchotus rufescens | reverse complement strand
CTGCACGGCCCCAGAACTGCATCAGATTTGGGATTACTGCAGTAAGAGGTTTAAATAAAAATATAAAAACAGAGTTTCATCTCTTAAGATCACAAGAGGGATGGCAGGGCCTGCCAGTCTTCAACATTATGTCAGTCACAAATAGGTTTCTGTTTGAGGCAGCAACTATTTCTAGAATTTTATCTGTGAAATAGCTTCTTTCTTCACATTAAGGCAAGCTGATGGTACTTAGTTCTTTTTCAGATCAGACCACTGCTCACTGTCAACATATTGAGATTCATTTGTCATGCTGATCAAGCATCAAAATATCTACAGACTAAAATGTAGTTCTTTGGTCACCTTGGAGGTCAGTGTGAGGACTAGAATGCAACCCAATATTCATCAAAGCCTGCATCTTCACTTCAAGACTCTCTTTCCTCACACAAAATTTGAGTAAAGATTACAAAAGTTGAAAAATAATTTCTAATTGAGCCTGAAACTGCAAAAACCATGCACAAAGCTCTTTAGTTCTGCTCAAGGTAACAACGCAGCAAAGCTCCAAATTCAAATGCTGCATTGAAATATGGCATTCACACAGGAAATAGGAATTCAGGGACAGAGCCCAGCCATCATGCAGCTGCACAGCAAAGCTTTACATTTTGAAATAAATTATTTCTAAAATCACTTACACAACACCAATACAAACAAGACTGGGACAAAAATACCGGTTCTGTGTTCTCTATGAGATCCCATTTGGTACCATATAAGAGAGAGGCTTACAGCCTAATAACGGCAACAGGGGGTTTGTTTGTAGACACTCTCCCCTGAAGATTGAATACTTCAGGTTTTCTCAATGGTACCTTAGAAAAAACAGCATTTTTGTTTGTTTTGTTTTTGTTTTTATTTTCTTTTTATTCAGCCTGAGGTTGCTGAACTGTCCCACCTGGTCCAGTATTTACAGACCAAACAGAATCTCATTTCACATAATTTCAGATAATTTTTGACTTGCAACCACATAGGAGCTTTTCCTCAGGTTGCCATAAATACTGGCACAATTTTTTCCTTACACAGTAAGATAAAAATGCAAAGCCTGTGTAGTTCTAGGAATGAGGTTCATAGGTCCTATGCACTTCTCTTCCAGGAGACTCAAGCTACTTGAATCCTCCAGGCTTTGTTTTTTGAAACACAGTCTCATGCAACTCAAGGTGTGGGTTAGGACATGAACTTCAAGTGAGTTAAATCTATGCAATTGAAGTGATAGTTTAAAAAGCAGGTAGGAACAATGTTGGAGCCAGCAGAATAACTTCACTGATGACTAAGGCTTGAGCCTTCAGGCAAAACAAATGACCTTTCTCCTTTGCAGCCCCCAAAAAAAAAAAAAATCTTGTTTCACATTAGTAACATATAACAAATAAAATAATAATAACTATCTTTATTTTTCTTATTTTTAATAGAATATTATCTCTGTGCAAAACAAGACAGTGGCTGGCAAAAAACTGGCTAAACCGAGAATGAAACACTTCTCTTTTTTAATACAGATTTAGGTCTTTCTTGAACAGCTCAGACTTGGCAGTACAGCTGTTACTAAGACCAAGTGTAAGAAGTGAGTCATATCAAAACCTCCTTTACTCATTGACTCTAAGCAGTCCATTTACTTGACCAGCCTGACACATTATTATTCTTTAACGGGGCTGACAGGGACAAATGCTCTACTCTGTTAGGGTTTGCCATGTTTATGCTGATAAAGCCTCTCCAGTTAAGTCTGAGACCTGGAATTTCTTAGTTCTTGACAATAGCTCTTTCTGCCCGAGCACGAGTAGCCTACAGGTTTAGGCAACAGCCATAAATAGTACCCTAGAAGGAATCTGAAGCGCCAGATTTCAGCCAAGGAGCGGGAGGTTATTTATAAAATATGCTGCCAGATCCATTGAATTCTACACTGGAACCAGATTCACAAAGATCTTTTGCTTCCAGGCTCACGGTTGCAGCTAGACCTTCTGCTATCACTGTATCTCACCGCAAATGTGAACATTTGCCACCTTCTCTTCAGCTCAACGGCCAAAAGCACTTGCATGGTTGCTCATGCCATTAGCCATTGAGAGGGGCTCAGAAACAATCAGAATCCCCTGTGATCCCCTCAGACACCTTTCGTTGGCAGGAAGGTGCACACAGGCACACTTGCCTTGCTGCCCCAGAGCCATCCCCACATCAAGGCAAGCATGAGATGTGTGCCGTTGGAGGCATTTCTTCATAGCTTTCAAGGTGTGCCACAGAGAAAGCAATGAGAGAGCAGTCACGTCCTACAGAAGAGATGCACTTGCCTGCAACACAATCAGTTAGACTAAATTAGGCTACTTCACAGCGATGGCATTTGGCAAGAAGCAAGGAAAGTTTTACAGGCAGTCCCACCAGGATCTCAGTTAATTATTAATAGGGGCTTGTTATAGTTGACATCTACTATATTAGAAGAAATCTCCAGGGTTTTAGTGTGTGGGTGAGATATTCACTTCTGGTTAAATGAACTAATCTGGCCAATAAACTTTGACAGCTTTTCTTATCATAAGCAGGGAGAAAATTAAAAGTCAGAGGTCAGGAAAGAAATCAGACTTTTTAAACTATAGACTCAGTACCAGAAGGTCAGACTTCCACTGCTTCAAAGTTTAAGCTGTATTAAACAAATCAATATAATTGAATGACTAAAATGAACAAGTCTTTGACTATGTCAAAAAGACTTAAGTGTATATCTTCTGGGATTTTTTTTAATTTCAGGTTGATTTACATGCTAGACTCTTTTTTTTTCTATTTTTCTTTCCACTGCTACAAACCTAATTAGAACCAGGCTGAGGATAAGAACTTCTTATTCGCGGACAAGAAAGATAAATTTGGTAGATTGATTTTTCACCTGTTAACAATCGCTTCAATAAATATTCAGACAGTGCATTTCTATGAAAAGCTCTGCAGGTTCAAAGAGTCTAATGTATTTTAATCTAGGAAGCTATTTAGGAAATAAAAATCCAGTCAGAACACATCATTTGCACATTGTATTTCGTTCTTCTCCATACATTTCTTCAGTGATCCAAATAAGAAGGGGAAACAGTATCATGGGAAGTGCAGGACCACCACAGGTAATTAACAGTTACTCATCAGTCAAAGCAGGCTCCCAAGCCATGCAGCCCTTATCAGCAATATTTATAAATATTAGAAAAATGGGATCTAACGATGAGAAATGTTAAATCAGCAAGGGACTTTCTGCCCTTTCTTTCTGGAGGCTTGGATGCATGGCAACCTTCTGCCATCAGCCACTATTCCGAACACTTACTTCTTCAAGGAAATAAACTTTGAGCATTACATGAAAAGCAAACTCTCCCTGGGCCACTCTTATTTTTTCAAAGCATTGCTCACCTTCTGCAAACTTGAAGATTTCTGTGCTACCTGTGAACTAGGCCTATAGCTAATACCTTCACCCAAGGCACCATTGCCTTGGACAAGCTGCGAGTCTTGTTTCATGCTGTTTCTTGCAAACAACATCCCTTACCCTCTCCATAAGCTTCCCTATCAGGACAGGTAGCATAATTACATATTTGCAATTTCCCAGGTTCAGAATGGCCCAGGGAAAAAAATAACCACCTTTACAGTTAGATTCATTATCTTTAAAGATTTATTTTAAATCAACAACACTAGTTGTTGATTTGTAGTCCTTAAGGGCTGACCTGCAAACAACTCAGCTTCCTAGCATATAAAAGTCTAGTGGAGATAGAAGCACATTTTGAATGTAGAAACAAGCAGAAGAATGTCTCTGAAAGAAAGAGGCTCTTTTATGAATACCTGGGCCCTGAGTGATTTCTGAATGCCACAAATACTGGAAGCTTGCCTCCTGCTTCCAATAAGCTTCTAATTACACGGTGTAATGGATGGAATGTAATACAAAAGGCAAATTCGTCCACTGATATGAATGTGATCAGACTTCAGGGAGCGTGTCAGCATGGGCTGCTTCGCTGACTTGAGTGATTGATCGCCTTCATTTCAGTTTTATTCCCAGTTTAGGTGTTGTGCAGATTGAGCTTCGGAATTTAATAAGATCTAGAATATTAGAACTGAAAGCTTTCCTCTCACTTGGATATCCAGGAATTAGTTTAGCAATTTTAAATAAAAGATGAGGCAGGGAAGGAGGGCAAGGAAGAGCCCCAACATACAACCCCACAGTAGTGTTTTTGAGGATTCTGAGTTAACACTGAACATACAGACAGGTACAGAATCCAACAAAAACAAAACAAAGCAAAAAAATCTACTCTGCTAAAGCCCAGGTACCAGGACAAGAACTGAGCTGGGGGCTGAGGGAAGCACAGAACAACTGGGTTTGTCCTGAAATGGTTTGCATTTGTATTCCCCTCCTAGTTTGTTGGCATACCTGTCTCCTCAAAAACAGCCGTGTGGTTCTCCTGGATTATTCCCCAATCCAGGGTGATTTCCCAACAAGCTACATGCTATGGCAGCATAAATAGATTCAAATCCTCATATAACTGCAAACAATTTGCCCAAATGTGCAAAGGGTGCTGTGCTGAGGCAGCAAGCAAGAAATATGCAGATGGAAAAGCAGCACAGAGCTGATGCAGTATCCTACCTTAGGGCTGCTGGACGTCTCTGAGCTCCTTCTTGCATGTTCAGCCATGCCAAAGGACACTTCTTTCCATGAAGGAAATACTTGATGCCTGCTGCTCACAACTCCTTCTGCAAATAAAATAATGTAGAAAATATCTCTTAGAGAATGCTTTCCACCAGAAAATCTATCACAGATGAAAAGGTGAAGCAAAGAAAGAAGAAGCAGCTTTATAGAAGTCACTGCATAGATCACTAATAAACCCTGGAAGTGAGTCTATGTTTGCAAAATATCCATATGCAATAATTATTTAGGAGATTGTGAACAGTAGGTGAAAATTATATTAATTTCCCTCCTTTCCTCCACTCACCCTCCCGAACACCTTGTACTTCATAAAGTTATGCTGGGAAAGATCAATTCTCTGAATACCTTCTCTATTTCTTTCTTTAAAAATGTTCAAGTGCACTGAGGTGCTTTTCTTTGTTTCACCCAGTACTATTTAGTCTATTGAAAAGAACAGCACTTTTGTCAATATTCTCAGAGCTCAGACAATAACATATTTTATTTGGTACATGAATCTGGTATTATTATCTTTACCTTAGTGTTGAAGTGGACTGTTATTCACCTACCTATTGTTTGCAAAGATCCATTTTTATGTATTCTTTTACATTGATTTTAGCAGTGCTCATGGATTCTTTTCTTTGCAGTTTTTCTTGCTATTTTTTTAATCTTGACAATCTGTGTTCTTGAAGCAACATGTAACATGAGGAGGAATTTTTTGTTGTCACATCATTTACAGGTTACCACTGACACACTCTTCTTTGTGCAATTGATTATGGCTATAACTTGCCCGACAGCAAGTCACACAGCCTCTGTAGTCAAGTCACATCCTTGCAGGTCATTTATCTTCCAACATTAATATAAAAAGGTGCTTTGGGAAATCTGTTCTGCAAGTCCTTCTGCTTTGACTGCTTAAAATATATTTGTAAGGAAGGCGGACACAGCATTCCCAGTCCAGGCTTCTTTTACCTCCACTTGCCCTGTTTATGCCCTGCAGGAATTAATGATATGAAAAGAGATGATGTTCCTCCATTAGTGGTTCTGATTGCCTTGCTGGAGATGCTCGCAGAAGAGGGCAAATATTCAAAAAAAGGGAAGTGCACTCGCCCTGCAAGGGCTGAGCACCTGCAGAGCTGAGAGCACAAGAGGCACTAGCCCTTGGGAAGGTCTGGGTGACCTTGGTGGCCCTGGCCTCTGCAGTCCCGCTTACACAGCTGGGCCCAGTTTATAATTCAGAAAGGTTTTTGTTTCTTTTCCTTGACTGGTCGCCCGGGTGTTTTACTTTGAGATCGCTTAACAAACAGGAAGGAGGACATCAAACGGAAGGGCCAACAGAGCCCCCTGCACTGCGGAGCTCAGCTGGGAAGCTCGGAGGGAGCCCTTCAGAGGACGCGAGATCCGGGCTTTGCAGGTCCTGCTTCTCAGCCCTTCTCTTTCACCTTGGGAGTATGAAAGGAATTTTTATTTAATCAGCACAGGGAATCCTTCATTTCAGCTGCCTGAAATCCAGAGCAGCACTTAATTTAAAACATAAATGGAAAGAAAACTTGGAGTCCAAAATGAGAGGAATACAGCTCTCATGGCCTTCGTGAACCAAGACAGCAGGTGGTAGAAGGCAACTTTCAGTATATTGACAGTAAATACAAGTTATCTATATTTTATTGTTCAGTTGCCAGAATCAATGATCTTCTACTCATTCTTTCAGTAGCTATACATCTTGATAGTTTCTTGTGAGGCCTCTTTGGTAGCAGCTTCACGTCTGTGACATTTGCCCAAGAGCAAATCAGAATCATTTAGCTAAAATGACACACTTCTGATAGAGCAAATGACACCTACCCACTAGGGTCTTTTGCAGTCTCCTACTTCAGGAGGCCACTACAAAGTTAGCCTGAAAAGTGAATGCCAATTTTCTGCTTGCCTCCAAAAATCCATAGAATTATCCCAGTCCCCAACATTTTTTTTCCGTGGATTAATATCAGAAGGAGGATAAAAGTTTCAGAACTAAATACATTAGAGCCATTCTGTGAAGTTACAAGAAATTCCACTAACTGTTACTGAATTTCATTTTGCTCTCTGGAGGCAGTCCCTCGAATACAGTCCTGCCATTGATACACTACATAGGCAAAGTTATTAAAAACTTAGCTGATTGAATTCTGCTAGTTGTCACTTCTATCTACCCTGTGCAGGGGGAGGTTCTTCTGCTTATTTACCTACATATATATTTTATTAGTAAAGATTATGTCTGCTCTTGTTATTACATGTTGCCACAGGCAAAATCTTCCCTTTAAAAAAGGAAGCAGTGTTTTTGACTCAGCATGTGCCAGTCCCCCACTGCCACTCAAGGAATCCAATGCACGACAAGACACGAAAACAGAGGATTAAATACACTTTGAGGGATTAGTCTGCGATTTCTATGCCTTGCTAGAGTTATGTAGGAAACGTACACATGGAGGTCTGTGGCAGAAATATCTTGTTTTCTGCAAAATTATTGTTATTCCCCCTGTTTGTATGAGCTGCAAGCCTAGCGAAGCAGAAATACTCTTTCTTGCCTGGCACTTGGGTTTGGATTTTCAAGGGATTTACCCAAAGGACATTGCCACCATTGCAGTTAGTTGAGATTTAGTGGCTCAAATCTGCTACAAGTTATTTGAGGTCCTGGATGGGGATCAGGTTTAATGATTTGGTCTCGTCTCTGGCTACATTTGGAAGAATATTTCTCAAATAAACCTGAAATCCACGGGGTGACAGAAGCCCCTCATCCTTCCTCTTCACTTTTCCCATTGTCCCGGTTTCCTGGGTGTTCCTCCTTGCACCAACCAGGCAGACTTTGCAGAAAAGACCACCACACTCGCCCGAGTCCCAAGCCCAGTAGGAACAGGATGTATCACAAAAGGACTCTTCCCATGAGATCCCAGCAGTCCCTCCCACAAATTCATCCTGCTTGGTTGCATTTCAGATAAACACTATGCAAAAACAATAATTAATGAAAAAGTAGTTCAAGCCCCCTCTGCCTGCTGTACTTTTAACTGTCAGACATTTCCCTGCCACAGGGTACTGCTGAGGGTCCCTACTTGACATGGGCTCTCCTGCTTCAATTTCCATTTTCTCTGGTCTGAAAGCAGAGTTAGAGCACAAATGCATTTGTTAGCACAGGGAAAAGCAAAACACATGGAAATGTGTGCTGGGTTTTCCAGACTTCAAATGCCACGTCCTCTGAGCTAACTATAAACTCCTTATGAAGGTTAATGATAGCAATAAAAAAACCCAGCCATATTACAAGTGTACCATAATAGTTCATTAAATTATTAAATCTATGTATAACACATGCTACTCAGTCATAAATAACCAGATATATTTGAAATTTAAACACATAAAACATAATTCACCATGGTAGGAATTACTTGACATTCAGTATGAGCCGAGCTCAAGGCGGATCCTGATTAGGCTCCCATGAGCCTGATCCATCCACACCTGCAACACAGTGAGTTACAGACAGAATTTACAGCAAATTTTTCCAAGCTTCTTCCAAGCAGTAGATATGGTAACAGCATCCCATCAGAGTGACCCTGGAGCACGAGCCAAATGTGAACCTCAGATGGAAAAAACAGATCATGGCAGACAGGCCATGAGGAGCACTCATATCCTTACCTGGGCTTAACAGCAGTGCTAGAAAACTCCTACAGGACTTTTAGTGGGAATGCTACAGTTCAGGCTGTGAAGCTGCAGCCTCCTTGGCCACATTCAGCTCTCCCCTCTATCTTGAGCATCAAACAAACTTTGCTTACCTTCACAAAAAATTTATATATATTTTATATACTATATTTTACATATTATATATTATATATTATATATAATTGTAAGTCACCTAGGTATGAGTAAAAGCATACCTAAGGCAAACATATTGCAAAGATTTCTGAGCAGGCTTTGATATGCTTCTCCACGCTCACAGCAACCTGTCTGGAGCTACACTGAGGCAGACAGCTTTGCATTATAATCCATCATGTGCTTCAGGTGAGTTACTGGCATTAGGGATTCCTTCCATTTGCAGATGTGTCAAGGTCTGAGGGATTCTGCATCATTCAGAGATTCAGATAGTAATGAGGGAAAGGGAATCAGGATTAGAGCAATAGTAAATCTGAGAAAGATCTACAATTTGTATTTGTCTTAGGCTTAATATTAGCCATAATAGGTGCTAGAGAAAGTGTTGAAATTAGAGATGACAGAATGTAGCACTGAACTCCCCGGTAAATTATGTGATGTTTAATGGCCTAAATATCTATAGTTCAGCTCACCGATCTGTATCCCCAGGAATCATTTCTTAAAAACTTTCAAACGAGTTCTCTGATCTGTAACTCACACATATAACATACAGAAAAAAAATCACATTATACCACAGCAGTCCTTGCACATGAAGAGTATTTCCCTCAAACATAGACAAACCCAAACCTTGAGCTCCCTTCTCTTGTCATGTTACTCCAGTTATAGGCCAGAAGGATCATGAGACAAAAGCCCTTGAAAGCTGCAGAGCCCTTGCGAGACACTCAGTCGATATCTGAGGATGCTGAAGGGCTGTTGATGGCAGTACTGCAACGTGTGCTCTGAATTTCCCCATCTCTACCATTTCCCTTTCACAAATTCAATCTCAAGCTGAGCAGTTATCGTAAGCAGCTGAAGGGAAACAAGGCCAGCTCCTCAGGATCAGCTCTTGCTGGCACAGGTAAACTAATTAGATATGAGTGACATTTCTTTGGCAGCCAAAGCCCAGGAATACAGAGTTTCAAAGTCCTTTTGCTTGTTTGGCTTATGTCACTCAACAAATCTGGTAAACTGTACTAGATTTTTCCCTCAGTAAAAGATGAGTCTACAAAGGGCTGTTTTGTTAGTACAGCTATGCTGGCAGATCTCTTCAGTAGAGTCTGATCCCAGCAGAGCTGTAGATGAGGGCCAGAGTTCAGCTTCATAAATCAGAAACCACTAGGTACCAGCTGAGACCTAGTAGCTGTCTTGTGAGCATGTTTTTACTTACAGCAAATGCAACACGATACAGCAGTTTCGTCATCCTTCACTGTGGTTTGAACCGCTTTGTATTTGCTGTCAACTATGAACATAATTCACAGAGAGTTTACTGCATTTTTGTTCACATACAGTTACTTGTTAAACCCAAGTCAAGTCACCAAGGCGCCTGTAGAGCTATCAGGTAATAGAAGTATAGATCCTCCCGCTTCTCACACCTCACACATAGGAATCAATAAACACTGGTAACACAGGCCCCATTTTCCATCCCTTAAGCTCTGCTAAATCTTCAGACCGAGAGGGGTTTTGCCTTTGCTTTTTGTTGTCTCATTAAGTCAGAGCACAGTTTGCTCTCACAGGCTACATTTCGGCCTGACGCGTCCTGCTAAGGCAGGTTATAACTCTGCAGGGACAGAGACCAAGTCTTCCCTGATATCATGTCAATCACATTGTAGACAATCAATAAATCAGAGATCACCTCAATAAAAGGTTGCGCACATTTGGTTAGGTCATTTAAGCACACATGTAACTATGTGAACAACCTTGGCGTGCAGCACCACTAAACTCCTTGGCAACACTAATGGCATTATGGAAAGGAAAGATGCCTTTGCAAAATGAATACGAGTCATGGCTTGCAGACATCCTAGAAGCCCTTGCTTTCAGCCTAACACATACAGCCCATTGCCCCACACATGGAGAGCTGTCCCTTAGCTGGACAGGAGGCAGTTTAACCAGGCAGAGATGCTCCCATCTACCTTGATGCTACGTTTGCAGTCACTGCTCCCTCAAGGCTGCTGTGCCCTGGCAGGAGCTGCTGCTCCACCACAGCATCCTCCCCGGCAGCAGCCACGTTGCAGGTAGCTGAGAGAGATACTGAGGCCACGGCTCTTACCCCCTCACCACTCTGGTCTCTTCACTGCCTCCTCACTTTGCCTACACGGAGCCACTTTCTGCTGGTCTGAAGCCCTGCTCTTGGTCCACACAGGCTGAGCAGCATCCCCTGCCTGCTCCTTCCTCCCTCATGCAACTTCAACAAGCGGGTTCAGCTTGTTCTGTTGACAGTAACCCACCAAGATCATGCAGATTGTAAGGACATGGATTCCTACCAGACCTTAGGATCACCAGAATTACAATATACAGCTTTGGAAACAGATTCATATTTCCAAGCCTCACTCTGGAAAATGTTTTTCATGCAACAGATTCCCATGAAAAGATTCCCAATTTTTGTTTCTAGTGCACATCACCAGTATTGTTTCCTCTCAGAAATGCACTTATGGGAAGTGCTCAGCAGTTCATAAGATAATGCTCAAATCAGTCTCCAATTTCAGATTAAAGCAGTCAGTAACCAGCAACTTTGCACTTAACTGGGCCTCAGGAAAATGCAGGAGATGCTTTTTACCCTGATGTAAATTCATATTAAGCATATTAAGAGTAGTGGCATATTTTGTTTATTTTGCTTTGGCTATTTCATTTTGCTTTGGAGCAGATATAAAATGACTCCAGCCCAAGGATTCTTGTGCCAGCCCTGACTTCATCTACACTAGCAGAGCTCACAACTGCAGCAGGAAACCCAAACAGCACTCTTATGACCTGGCATCTGGGTGCGAGGTCTTGACGTTATTACGTTCTGTTTAGTAATTTTTTCCAAGTAGCTCAGCCGAGATCCACAGAGGTATCAGCCAGTAACCAGCTTGTGCAACTCACAGTCCATCAGCAAAAGATAATTTATTTGCTTACAAGGGCAAAGCAATGCTACAGAACTCAAAGCAACAGCATATTCTTGCCCCGATAAACCACCCCTCCCTTCATCTTGATCTCTGTTGATATTTATAGAGCATCTATTGCCATGAAACATGAGCACCAGAAAAGAGTCTGCATGCCTGCGGGTTGACAGGTCACGTCTGTAGACAGAGTTTAATGCTTCTGTCATTCCACAACATGTCAAAAGGAGAAACGCAAGGCCATCTATCCATATTTTTTAGAAGCTTTTTTTTTTAAGCTAAGCTGAGCTAAAGGTAGGACTGTCTCTAAAAACTAAAGATATTCGGTAATGCTACCTGGGTTTGTGCAGTCTGGTAGCCAGTTTTATCTATTGCATAAGCCACTTTGTCTGTAGGAGATGGATTTCCATTTTGGAAGGGGATAGAAACAAACCAAACAAAACCTACAGTTC